>CACRWG010004979.1:0-12809 GCA_902654985.2 Oryctes borbonicus
TGCGGATATTTTAGTTTAGATTAACGCACTAATTCTTACGCTAATTTCGCACAACCGTAGGGTAGTGCATAGACGAATACAGCCTTGTACGTAAATTTCTAATTTGGCCAGGTTGTCTATCTATGATAATTAAAATTAAGTTGTTGTAAGGACTGCTACTAATTGTAAGGCAACAATAATTGGTTAATCCACCAATGCAAATTTGTCAATTTTTACAAGGAAAAAAAAATAAGTATGGATGTACCCGAATGGGGGGAATTTAATGGCTTGTTATCAGTATATAGAAAATGTCAAGTTCCGAAGGTTTTCTCCAGTTAAGAAGGGCCGATTTTGTATTGTTTTAGAATTCCGGAGCTCATCCATGTACACTGCCGTTCACTGAAGTTCGGTCATACAATAAAAATCTATTATATCACGCTGTATACAATTATTAATACATAAAATTAGAAAAATATTAAGCATACACTCTTTTCTAAGGGATTAAAGCCATAAATTATTATGTAAAGCAGAAATATTGCGACAGCAACAATAAAGTCTCTTTTATTATCATTCCAAGAATTTCTCGGAAGTACCGATCTTTTGAGACGGGTCGTTTGGGGATTATTGATGAACAATACATTTAGGAAATATACCGCAGTATCATTCTTGTTTATTTATTACAGGCGTAAAGATATAAATTTGCTTCATTTTACTGTTAAACGTGTGTTGGTGTGCATCTGTCGTTTTTGCGCGAAAGTTTTAAGAAAATTTACTTCAAAAGGGTACGTGGCAAGCCCACTAGTGTAGAAAAACATTCACGCATTATTACGCTGTTTGAAGAAGGATATTCGGGGCGACAAATTGCTGAACAAATAAATATGAGAAGTTCAACAGTAAATGACATCATAAAGCGATATCGGACAACTGGAACTATAGAAAATCGTGTTCGTCCTGGAGCATCTAGGAAAACAACAAAAGCTGGAGATTTGAGAATTGTATTATTAAGCAAACGCAATAGAAAATTAACAGCGCCACAAATAGCAGCGGAAATCAATCGCGGCCGTGAAGAACAAGTTTCGGCGAGTACGGTAAAACGTCGACTTCAACAAGCGGACCTTCATGGACGCATTGCCATTCGAAAACCCTTATTACGTCGGGGCAACAGAGCAAAACGGCTACAGTGGGCCCGTTCTCATCTAGATTGGTCGTTAGGTGATTGGAAACACGTGCTTTGGAGTGACGAGTCAAAGTTTGAGCTTTTTGGGCAAAATCGACGAGTTTATGTCCGAAGATCTAAAACCGAAAAGTGATCCCCAACTGCATTGTGCCTACAGTGAAGCAAGAGCGTAGTTCTGTGTTAGTGTGGGGATGCTTCTCCTTTGCTGGGACGGGAGATTTATGCAGAGTGCAGGGTGTAATGAGGAAGGAAAATTATTTTGCAATACTCCAGAATCATGCAGTGCCATCAGGATTGCGTATAATAGGCCGTAACTTTACATTCATGCATGACAACGACCCAAAACACACTGCGTTAGTGTGTAAGAACTATCTAAAGGAGCAAGAAGAACAGCACACCCTGGAAGTAATGAGATGGCCCCCACAAAGCCCAGATTTGAACCCGATAGAGTTGTTGTGGGATGAACTGGACAGGAGGATCTGAAAAATATGCCGAACTTCACAAGAACATTTACGGAATATTGTGCAACATGAACGGATTAATATTCCACAATCCGTTTTAACAAAACTTATCGAAAGAATGCCTAGAATAGTTCGAGCGGTGATTAACAGCAAAGGAGGTTTTTTCGATGAAAAAAAAATATAATGTTCAGTATGTTATATTAGGCCAGAATAACTTTTTATTTATTTATTTTTGTCTTTTTTACCTGTACATACAATAAAATTGCATTTTGTTTTTAGTTTCGTTTGTTTCTGTAACCTTTTCATGTTTTTTTACTAACCGACCGAACTTCTCTGAACGGTAGTGTAAATCAAATTTGCCATAATTGAATATGCGGAAAAGCCTGATTGTGGTAGGGTTATGGAGCTGTGTTCGAATCCTATTGGAGTTGGAAGCAAATTTTTGGCGAATTCATACCATATCGAATCCCCGTTTACATACTGGAGAATAATTAACTGTATTTCACCCTTCACGGCGCAGAGCACTTTACATGGACCACTCACAAATTAAAGGGATCCTGTGGCTTTGAAATCCTGTTAGCAAAAAATCGATATAATACATATATCAAAAAGTAACACCAAGAAATGGTTCAAAAATGTCTTGTTACTAGATTCCAAAGTAAATGTTGTCCAAATGATGTTCTAAATTTACTGCTGACAAAGAAAAAATAATAGGAAAATAGGAATTTCATAGAAAACCACAGATTTTCCTCATATTTAGAGCATGGAAAAAAGTGATGACGCATTAGTTACAAAATACTAAATAAATAAAATTATGGGAAGTATTAAAATATAAAAAAAATAAATAAAATATATTAAAATACCCGGATCTCCGGATTTATGGGAAGCTTATAATTTTTATACTAATTTACGTGGGTAATATAATTATTTTAAGTACTATATGCGTTGCATATTTGAATAATTTTTAATTTATTTTTTACATAATTTTAAATATGTACTAAATAAGATATAAGGTATGTAGTTGTGAATTTGTTTTGTTACAAAAAGGAAATTATAAGTTAAGAAGTTCACTAAAGGAATACTGGATGTTTCTTCTTTTAAAGTACGTTTACATGCTCTCTTTCCTTTCTTTATAACAAAAGAACGTACAATAGTCCGAAACTATTGCTGTCGACGTAACTTATCTAAGTCTAAGGAGTTCCGCATTTGTACGACATGTCTTTCACGCGATTCGACAGACATTTGAAACATTTTCCTTGAATTTATTGGCGGCTTATCTGTCGAAATCTAACAAGCGGCAACGTTCATACGTCCCGAGGCTAGAATTTAATTTAAACAATTTGCAGCAGTTCTAAATTTTTTACCAAGATTCAATAAACTTTCTGCGGTTATTTTAGGAGAAGCGGGAAAAATTAAAAAAAAAGAGGAATGTTACCGCAAACATATTTCGTATAACATTTCTTGGAATCTGACATACGATCGTTGTTTTCAGTGTTGGACATTAATTCAAATAAATAATTTGAAATCCATCGAAAGGGCAAGCGTTAGTCATTTAAATGGCGGAAGTCTTTCTCATTACGCATTGCATAAGTAATGGTGTGAAAAACGTAATTCTATTGATAAGGCAGGGAAATTTGATTATTTTGTGGGATGCTCTCAGAAATTATTGCAGGATTTTCTATTCGATTTGCATTTACCGCGTAAGTTTCCAATTTCGAATGTAACAAAGATTTACAGAGGAATAACTTGATTAAGTAAGCGTCAAATTTAAAAAGGATTTTTAACCCATTTCAATCGAAAAATTTTCAGATAAAAAACACTTCAGAGAGTGACTGTCTTGATGAAATAAAGCTTTTGTTTCCTTCAAATGCGGTCCACCGTTGTTGTACAGTTTCTACCTTCAGCTTGCCAAGTAATGATGCGTAGTATGCTCCCATTATTATTTCCCTTTTTCAAGATGTCCGATTAACACAATTCAATGGCCATCTCAAAAAACAGGCGCACATGTTTCGACTGTGCCTTTGCTTCAGGACTGTAGCGGTTTCAAGATTCACCTACATTTGTTATTTGATGCCAAAACTCCGTTCACTTAAACCGTTTTAACAGAGACTTGGAAATGTTCATTTGAATCCTGAGTCAGCAAGCCTGTCACACAAATACTGTCACTTCATTCATGTGAAAAACCATATTTTAATGGATGGATGAAACGATCTGATTTAACGTCTATGTAACCGCTTTTATACCACGAATGTAGAAATAACTTATGATACTTTTGGGGTGGAGCTAAAGATTGCATTTTTATAAAATTATAGCACTGCTGTAAATCAACATCCATATTACCGAGTAAAACCTGATCTGGAAATATTTTCACGAATGCTTTCCATACACGAAAGCCATATACATCCAGGGGTTACACCACAGCAGTTGTTTTCTCGGGAATGGTCAAAATATGTGTAGGTTTATTGGTAAGTATAATTTTCTGCAGTTTGGCAGGATAGTGGGCACTCCAAGAAGGTGTATGCTGGTGGAGTTGGCCAAAGAATATCGTCTGGGCATATTTAGAGATAAACGGTATATGAACATCATTGCTATAATCCAGTAAGTATGTAAGCAGGAGAGGCCGGGCATTATCTTGCATAAATAAAAAATCGTCTCCCATAAAGGGATCATCCCATAAAAGCATCACATGTTCAACTGCAATGTTCTCGAGATAAACAATTGCATTTATCGAATAATGTTTAACTCTGTACGATCGTTATAACAAATCTCAGCACAGAACATTACAGGGCCACCACCAAATGGAATCTTTGCTCCAAAGAATTCATTGCGGGAAATCCACTTTCTTATTTCAAAATGGTATGCTATGGATCTTCTAAATGGACTTTTCTAACACAAGTTCAAAGGTATAAAATACCATAGATGTAGATTGTACCACCTTTGAAATATTAAATTTTTCATTGTTCCAAGTTTCCATCTAAAAAAATGTAAATTTTCTCAGTTGAAGCGAGTGCTTGTGCTAACTTTTTGCAATACTCTGTATAACATTTTTGGTATGTATGTATTTATAGCAAGACCGAACGCGTGGTCAGCTTGTTTATATTATTAAGTTTTCAGTCAATATGTGACAAATAGTACTTTTGAGATGCCCACAACTTCTACTATCTTTCTAAACTTAATTGGACGGCCATCTAGCACCATTTGGTTAACTTTTCCAATCGACAGTGTTTACAATTTTGCAAGGTGGTACCACCGCGTTTAAATTCAGCTGTCCGAAATTTCACTGCGAGAAATGATGGTACAGAGTCTCCGTAAACAGCGTCCATCTGAGCTTTAATCTGCGTTGGCGTATTGCCTTTTAAATGAACGGATTTAATGGTATTCGATGCTTTCTTTTTTTTTTAAACAAACTGTCACAAATGACTATCAATTTCAAGACATTTGCAATTATTATTAGAGTTTTTTTTTTTACATATTTTTTACATATTTATGCTGATGTTTGAAATTTTTCAGATTACCCTTGTAACCGTGGTCTTATCCATTTGTAGATTATACAGCTCTGTTTAGAAGAATAGACCGCAGCTCCTTATCGAGTAAAACGTATCATTTAGTCTTCTCAAAATAAATAAACTTGACCACAATCAGATTACCAAGCAGTCAATGTGCGGAATCCATTTTAACATAGTATTCAACGTTAGACGAAGAAGAAATGTTGTTTCAGAAATATCGCAAATATTATGTTTCGCGGAGTTTTAATTTTGCGAGATTGCCCATTATTAGCCGTATGTTTTCTTTTTAAATTCCGATTTCACTAAGGCGTTGAGGGCGGGCAAATATTGAAAGATGCCGGATTACCCTTCATAAAGACGCTGAGCTAGGTGCGAAACCGTAACCGAAGCGGATATTCCACATTTCAGCATTTGCAAGAACCAGTCCTTAAAGAGTGTCGCATACATTTAGAATCGCCTTGTATACACAAATATTGCATACTTTTTTTATCAGAATATTGTTAACGCGATGATCGATCACATCAACGGAGTCTCACAAAACTCGTTCGAATATTGAATTTTTAACAAACCAAACAAAATCTATAAAAGAGAGCTTAATCTGGAAACTAAATATTATCTCGCAGAATCTATATGTGTATGTACACACGCGCCCTGCCAGATTTCCATATGCTCCGCGCCGATAATATTTAGAAACCCCCGGCCAGAAGCGGCGTATGGTATATAGACGACGTGTCGGGTTGGTATGATTTTATATTTTCGCATTTCGACAGACCGAATGTCGCATACGGCTCGTTGTACGTTGGAAAAGCGACGAGCTAGTCGATAGAAATAACGATAAAGCCGGAAAATTCGTCGCTTATTTACATTACGCCCTTTCCAAGTTGGGATATCTTGATGTTGAACATTCACAGATATAATAATTTCGAAATTCATTTATTTTCGTGGAAGTTTGATAAGTTAGATGTTTTTGGCGATATGTTGTGGTAAAAATTGTTTAATGTCATTTTCTAGGTATTTGCACTTGATTGGATGACGCTACTAGATAAGCAAATAACGTAATTGTTGTAGTGCGCACAATGCTTGGTGTAAGTTCAAACCACTATACTTAATGAGATCTGTTTTAAAAGGTTAAAATTAAGCCTGCAGAAACGAGTTGCACTTCACGAAATTAACAGAGACTAGACAGACTCGTGTTTATTCGTTTCATGAGAATAGGTTCGTGTTGCTTACTGGTTTCCCCGAGAATCGACAAGACCCGAGTCTGTCTAGTCTCTGGTAATTTCGTGAAGCGGGAGCTGATAATCCAAATGCGATTAACTACATGATGTTAAGGTTACTGTTTGCAAATCGAGGTAAAGAGCAGGTTCAGGCGCACCCGGAAGGATCATCCTACGAGAATGTATCGTACAGTAAAGGATTCAATTCAATATAATTAATTTGTAATAGTGCTGCAGTAAACAGCGAAGTATAAAATTTTTCCAAGTGTGCGTTATTAAAAACACGTGGAAGGACAACGAACGTTTTATTCTCTTTTTATTGTAGTTTACGGCTTGCGTCGTTGCAAGTACTTTTTTTCCTGCATCCTGTCAACCTGTACTATGCGAAATTATTTCTGTCGACCGTCGAGTTTTAAAAGTAATTCCGACGTTCGTCGCGGCTGCGAAATATCAATTAAAATTGTAGTCCTGTTCGCGTGTAATTACTGCCCCGCAATCCGACCGAATTCCGCGGAGCTCGCTTCTGTCAGAGGCGAGATTTCGCGGGCAATGCGACGTAGGTACATAGTTGTAAAATGTAACAGACACACGCTAGAAATTTATATACAGAGAGATCTGGAATGGTCGAAGGAAATTAATTTTGAAATTTTTAGTGATTGTGATATTTTATGTGTATGAAATAAATTGAATTCATCTGAACCTCTATATTTACGAAAACATTAAGTATAATTTAGAAGCTAGCAAGTTACCTGCTTGTCGTGCTAACTGACGCATTGGTTTAGTAGGACCATGTTCCCAACGGATCTCTCTAAAGTACCTTCTGTGAGAACCTTAGGAACGTTTTCTATCTTACGAAAGCGTTTGATAATTCGGTAGATATGTCCATTTTAATGTATCATCGTCAAACTCTCGATTTGGGAAATGAATACGAAGCTCCTCGACACACAATTCGTCACAATATCGTCTGAAGGCATTTCGGCAGAAGTTGATGCCGTTGGTTTGTTCAGACCTTGGATTCTCCTGGCTATTTCTACATTATTCGAACGTGATGTTTTACTGTTGTAATATCGGCTCCTGCATTTGCAAAGAATGTTGCTTAGGAACTCTCTCATACTGTGCCCTGCATTTTCCATTCTTATAATAATTTTCAGTGTGGGAAATTTTTTGGTCGCAGAGAAACATCCAAAAAGTTAACTGAAAACCTTTCTCTAATAGTTGCAAAACTTCTTGACTCGTTTGTCTTTGTGTCAGGTATGGAAACATATAAGAACTCTCCCTTATCTTCGACATCGTTAATTCTCAATTTAACTGGACCATCACAGCAGCAAGCAGCTGATATTCTCTTTATTAATGTGAGCTAATAGAGAAAATAAATCAAAGAGTAAAATGCGCTGGACACATGGAAATATTTTCATCATTTTAGGTATTGGTCGCCAGGTGCGTCGCTCAGGAATTTCGACGTTAGATGTGCTCAAATAGGAAACCATATTTTTTTTATTTCCCATATTTTATTGTATCAATATTTTTAGGTATTTTCAGTATGCTTTTAAACATGGGATATTTCGTCCATAATGAAGAGGGTCATTATGGACGAGATATCCCAGCGGCCACCATTGATCATAAGCGCGTTTTTGAGCTAGTTGCGCCTCTGGTGCAAATAATCTCTTTCTGAGAGCGCATTTCCTTTTAGACGATCTTTTCTTGAATTTTCCAATTCTGCTTATTTACAAAGCCACCATATGTCCTCCATTTCACCATATGACGCTCTTCAATTTCTGTATTACGCTTGGATTCTTTTATTACGCCTTCATTGTTACTTCATGACTAAGTTAGGAACATGACATTGTGTTTCTCAAGTATTTTTTGGGTTCTAAAAATATGGCGGGCTGTAATTCAGAAAATTAATAAAAATCACCTATTACAAGAGTAATTTTCTAATTCAATCACAAAAGTGAGGAAGATGCAGCTATTTTAGATGGAGGCTTTTACTAAGCACTTGATTCTATTGAGGAATCCTCGTAGTCTTGCTAACGAATTTTTGTTTTGATGATATACACTGCCGTTCAGTGAAGTTCGATCATACAATAAAAATCTATTATATCACACTGTATACAATTATTAATACATAAAATTAGAAAAATATTAAGCATACACTCTTTTCTAAGGGATTAAAGCCATAAATTATTATGTAAAGGAGAAATATTGCGACAACCACAATAAAGTCCCTTTTATTATCATTCCAAGAATTTCTCGGAAGTACCGATCTTTTGAAACGGGTCGTTTGGGGATTATTAACGAACAATACATTTAGGAAATATACCGCAGCATCACTCTTGTTTATTTATTACGGGCGTAAAGATATAAATTTGCTTCATTTTACTGTTAAACGTGTGTTGGTGTGCATCTGTCGTTTTTGCGCGAAAGTTTTGAGAAAATTTACTTCAAAATGGCACGTGACAAGCCTACCAGTGTAGAAAAACGTTCACGCATTATTACGCTGTTCGAAGAAGGATATTCGGGACTGCAAATTGCTGAAAAAAATAAATATGAGAAGTTCAACAGTAAATGACATCATAAAGCGATATCGGACAACTGGAACTATAGAAAATCGTGTTCGTCCTGGAGCATCTAGGAAAACAACAAAAGCTGAAAATTTGAGAATTGTATTATTAAACAAACGCAATAGAAAATTAACAGCGCCACAATTAGCAGCCGAAGTCAATCGCGGCCGTGAAGAACAAGTTTCGGCGAGTACGGTAAAACGTCGACTTCAACAAGCGGACCTTCATGGACGCATTGCCATTCCAATACCCTTATTACGTCGGGACAACAGAGCAAAACGGCTACAGTGGGCCCGTTCTCATCTAGATTGGTCGTTAGATGATTGGAAACACGAGCTTTGGAGTGACGAGTCAAAGTTTGAGGTTTTTGGGGAAAATCGACCAGTTTATGTCCGAAGATCTAAAACCGAAAAGTGATCCCGAACTGCATTGTGCCTACAGTGAAGCAAGGGCGTAGTTCTGTGTTAGTGTGGGGATGTTTCTCCCTGGGACGGGAGATTTTTGCAGAGTGCAGGGTGTAATGAGGAAGGAAAATTATTTTGCAATACTCCAGAATCATGCAGTGCCATCAGAATTGCGTATAATAGGCCGTAACTTTACATTCATGCATGACAACGACCCAAAACACACCGCGTTAGTGTGTAAGAACTATCTAAAGGAGCAAGAAGAACAGCGCACCCTGCAAGTAATGACATGGCCCCCACAAAGCCCAGATTTGAACCCTATAAAGTTGTTGTGGGATGAACTGGACAGGAGGATCCGAAAAATATGCCCAACTTCACAAGAACATTTACGGAATATTCTGCAACATGAATGGATTAATATTCCACAATCCGTTTTAACAAAACTGATCGAAAGAATGCCTAGAATAGTGCGAACGGCGATTAACAACAAAGGAGGTTTTTTCGATGAAAAAAGAAATATAATGTTCAGTATGTTATATTAGGCCAGAATAACTTTTTATTTATTTATTTTTGTCTTTTTTACCTGTACATACAATAACATTGCATTTTGTTTTTAGTTTCGTTTGTTTCTGCAACCTTTTCATGTTTTTTACCAACCGACCGAACTTCTCTGAACCGCAGTGTAGATGCCTTTCAGGTGGTTGCATGAATTTTTACCAACTAATTACCGTAATTATCGTAGTATTTAATGAGAAAACTGTGATATATCCATGTTACTGAAGAGAGTGCTAAGCTTTTTCTATAATTGTAGAAATAGTTCGGCATAATATCTTCATTTGCTCCAACTACTCCTCAACGTTCTTTCCATTCTTCAAATGTACTGAGCTCTTTATTGTATAAGTATATTTGAACGGCTCGTGCGATATATGCCGCAATACACTTAAGAAAACTAATTCTCTCGGGTTTCGCTCTCGAGGATTAGCTCTTTTCTCGCGTGTGTTATTTGCTATATAACGCACTAGTACGAAACTGACGACGTGTGTACGACAATGATAGCAAGGCGGTTATTATGGAATCGTAGTAGACATTGAACTGTGCAAAGCTGTACTTTTTCCTGACAATCTTTTTTGATCCCTCTGTATATGTTCACATGTGTATGTACGTACGTATATGCATATATCTGTATGTACCATCTAGCATCAACACATTTTCAACGTTACGGCGTAATAATACTCTCCGTTTATAGTGGAAAAGGAGCAGACGCGAGTCGCAAAATGAGGTTTGTTGGTATGTATGATTGCACTATTGGAAGAGCACGGGAGCGAGCGTCTCATTTTGCGTGCGATTAGAAATATCGACACTGACGCCGACATCTGCATGTTGCATGAACGGCGTATATTACTGGAAAACAAAAAGAGACTCGATTGCATGAAGTTGGGGTATGGCGTTTAAACCGTATGTGTACAAATATGATTACAATAGGAATTCTCAATGTACGAGAATTATTGTTTAGCAGAATTGAGTATCTGTTAAAAATATTTGGAGGAAGTTTGGTGAATATGGTGCACCGATTCTTAATCTTCTGCTATAGTTAATTAGAGTAAGTAGGATGGAAAAATACAAATTGCATTTGCAATACCAGGAAAAGTTTTATTTTAAAAGATAGCCATCAGAATAGTTTTAGAACGCGTGTAAATTTAATTATAATGACAAGGATATGTTAGCAGAACGCCAGGTGAAGGTTACACGTATTACTAATATGGCAAACATGTGTGCAAAACATCCTTCATGAAAAATTGAGTATAAGATACTGATGATGGCTCAATTTGATTGCTTTGAACTTATCACGTGCGACTATACAATCGTCGTAGTGACAATTTTAAAGCAATGATTGGGCATGTTTAAGCGCAATACGAATAAGCTTCTGGGGCTTACGTGACTGTTGATCAAACAAGGATCTTTCACTAAGGACGAACGTGCACCAAAGAAGGCGAAGACGATTTCATCCGTCGGAACAGTTAGGGCGACGATATTTTACCACGATACCAATTGCACAATTTTAATTGATTATTTGGAGAAGGGATAGTGCTATATTAATTTATTGGACCGATTCGGTGTTGAACTAAGGAGAAGAGGCCCCACCTCGCGAAGGAGATCATGATAACGCCACGGTACGAATTGGTACTTCATCCACCATATTCACCAGATTGGACTCTGTGACTTCTTTCTTCTTTCAAACTTGAAGAGATGGCTTGGTGGAAAGCCCTTCACGTCAAATTGCCAAAGTAGAGACCTATTTTGCACAGTTCGACAAATAGAGCTACAAGGACATTATATGCAAAACAATTGCGTTGTTTCCTTTAACACCAGTATTTCTCATACCATCCTCGTGTATACATGACATGCTCGATTGCGGTGCCTGCTTCATGCACCAAACCATAACACATTATCCCTATTTTCCTCGCAAAAAATGTATTTTGCGTTGTCTTCCGGTTCTTTGTGTTGTTATGCAAAATAATCGAGAGAAAAGGAAGAATATACTGGAATGTGCCAGGCACCCACCCGCATTTCGTATATTTTCGTGGCACATTGAACAGTACGCCATATGCAAAGTCTAGAGGTCTGTGGCAACCTGAAGATTTATAGTTTTATAATTATATTCAACGGCATAAGGTGCTCAGCTTTAATGCTTTAATGATAGACAGGATATATTCGTGGAACTACTTCCTTCACATTCAATTTTATTTAAAGCATTTCTAGTCAAATTCGCAGTTACACATGAAACGGAAGAACACATTTTTGTCTATTAGCGCAGTTGAGAACAATAAGAAGGCTACATTTGATTTTTTAGGATGGATCTTCTTAATTCACGTTTTACGACGTTGCGTCGCAAACATAGTCTTGTTAGAAGTACCGCGCCGTAGGCAGTTTAAGTCCTTCCAGGACCAAACCGTATGTATAATCGCCTTTTTGGAAGTGTTTTCCGAAAGGACAAAGCGTTGCACAACATATCATTAAAAATCAAGGATAAACATATAAAGAAATTTTGGAGACATTCCTCTAAGAAATCTATCCTTTGAGCCATGATTTTTTGGATAATAATGGATTCATATAAAGACCTATTTGAAGCTTCTTTGGCAGCTACCCATGCTGCAGATAAGAAATGGAGAAAACCAGATACACAGTAAAGCATCCATCCAAAGCTTGTCATTCTTTTGTTCCCGCTCTGAATTGAACAATTACGGTCACTAATCTCGTTGAAAATTAGCTAAATTTGATCGTAAACACTCGCCTTGTTTTTTCCATGGCCTTATTTACAGATGCACAAAGAGAATCCCTAAATCCGCTTATGTAGTTCCTATGCGTTGTTAGCGAAAAATATATTCATATCCCACTACCAGCTAGTAGGCGAAACGTTAAAAGACACAAAACGCCGGATCGATTTTGTTATTTTTACTCGTAGACATCAGTATCGGCTGGTTGTATTTGTTTAGCTGAATGTTC
>CACRWG010004980.1:0-12809 GCA_902654985.2 Oryctes borbonicus
ACGCTATACATTATATGGGCAATGCATTATAGCGCATTCCGTAACTCATATATAAACCCCGCGTTCTTTCAAATGATCCAATATAATATTACTTTTTAACCACCAAATTCATAATTGAACTATTGTTGACTACAAACGCGTGTATATTCTACAACAGCTAGAGGTAAAAAGACGCAATTTTCTCAGCGTTTCTTCGCTCACCTATTATCGATACCATTTGCGTTTTTCAACCAGTAGTAACTCGCAAAAGAATTTCTAGTTAACGGTGTTTATTATTCTTTAATTACCTAATTTATATTGGTGATTTGAAACTATGCAGACTGTAATATTATACTAAGGTGTACCGCCTAGCGCCACAGCAAAGTGCTACCTCGACCTGTTTACAACCTTAACGTGTGCACGTTCATAGAGAACTTGACGACTCGTTAGATAACGTTATTTAATTTCAGAAGTAGAATTATCTACGTAGTTGAGTGTGGACTTTCACAACCGTAATCCATAGTAGAAATGTCTTTCGGGTGATGTCGTGTGGTTAATATTTTACTTGACGTTTCGCTGACTATCCTGTCAGCTTCTTCAGAAGATTTCTAAAGACTGCTGTTGTTGTCTTTTGCTGCTCGTTATATATCCTATTTTTGTTCCGCTTTGCTGATCCATAACCGTTCTGCTTTGCTGATCCATAACCGTTCCGTTCCGCTGAATCGCGTCGTTCGTTGTATGACGACTCCGTAGTGCTAACCTCCACGTGTTGCTGATCTTGTATCCATCTTCGCGATTGAAGTTGTTGGTGTTCTTCATTATTTCTATGGATTCGCGTATTATCCTCGGGTAGTAGTAGCTAGTCAATATGCCTAAGGCGTGCGTCTCTCTCGTGCTCTTTCACTCTGCACTGAATACTCCGTCCTGTTTGACCGATGTAGCTTTTTCCACATTGGCATTTCAGTTCGTATATGCCTTTTGCTCGTAGTTTTGGTAACACGTCCTTATTTTGAGGGAGTAGCTGGTCGATTTTGGTTACCGTGTTGAAACGTGTGGTGATGTTTTTCTCCCATAGGGTCTTTTTTAGCCTGTCGGTGACTCCGGTTATGTATGGAAGGTACGCGTATGCTGCTGGTTGTTGTTGGTCTTCGTCTTTTCTCTGCTCTTTTGTACTGTAGCCGTTTTTCTGCAGGGCGTTTTTGACGTGTTGTATTTCGTTATTCCTGTGATATTTGTCGCTGATTTTTTCCGCTCTTCTTAATAAAGTGTTGATGAGGGATCTTTTCTGTTGAGGATGGTGGTGAGATGTTGCATGCAGGTACCGGTCTGTGTGGGTCTTCTTGCGGTATACACTGTGGCCTAGTTTGCTGCTGTCATTGCGCTCCACTAGGACATCTAGGAATGGTAAGGTGCCGTCTTCTTCGATTTCCATGGTGAAGTTAATGTTTGCGTGTTGTCTGTTGATGTGTTGCAGGAATTCCTCTAGAGTTTTTGGTCCGTGTGGCCATATGACAAAAGTGTCATCTACATATCTGTACCAGCATTTAGGTTTCATCCTGCTGGATTCGATGGCTTCTTGTTCGAACGCTTCCATAAAGATGTTGGCGATTACAGGTGACAAAGGAGATCCTATTGCAGCGCCACTCGCTTGTTCGTAGAATTCTCCGTTCCACAGGAAGTAGGTCGAAGTAAAGCAGAGTCTCGCCAAATTAATCAGATCCGGTTGTAGTCCTTTTGGTATTAGTTGTTGCCTGATGATCTCTAGTGTTCTTCCACTGGTACATTGGTGAAGAGTGATTCGACGTCGAAAGATACCAATAAATCTTCTTTTGTTATTTCGTGTTGTTGTAGTATCTCGATGAAATGTTCGGAGTTCTTCACAAAGCTTTTGGTGTTCCCGGAGTATTGTGCTAGTTGTTTTGCGACATATTTGGCTAATTCGTAGGTAGGTGAGCCACATGTATTGACGATCGGTCTGAGAGTCTTTTGTTTTGTTTTTTGCTGTTTTGATCAATAAACTTACACTTACTTATATGATACTCATGCACGTATTAATATAATATTAAGTCATGCCTCCGTCACACTTCCTAACACAAAAACAACAATTATGAAAAATCTCAGTTAATATAATCCACAGAAATGACCCATCCTATACCGTAACAATTAAATAAAACGTCTAAAACCCAAAAGAATGTGATAGTAACAGTAAATGTACCTAAAACCCACATAGATATTGTCACCAAAGCTTGTAAAAATACATGCAATTAAAGCCGAAAGCCTAGTTGTACGTACATACGTGGTGTTATTCCAGGTTTTTAGAAGTTTTTGAATTATCATCTCCTAAGCGATTTATTCAAAATACATACGTACACTGTACCGGGACTTTAATGAATACTTAAAAATATTTTTATTAATAATGCTAGTAGTATTCGCAGAAAACATAATTAATGAAATAAATCCAAACAAACGTTCAAAAAAGAGATACTGTAAACCCACATTTTCCTCGATGTACGAGTTCTCTAGAAATATATAAATCAGTTTTAAAGTGCCGAAGTCGTATAAAGAATTAAAATTTGAAACTGCATAACTTCATCCCTGGTCAACGAAAGGAGAAAAAAAATAGATGGGAACGTGGCGAAGAAAGACCAGAGTCATTTCAGCTAATTAGCAGCGGGATATAAAAGAAAGCAAATCAATAATTGCCACGAATCAACAATGACACGATCGCTCGGTTTATGTCAATATACAACTCTGCGTTATTTATCCGCACTTTCCTATTCTACTTTTCGCACTTTCTCCCTCCTACATCTTTTATTACTTCATTTTCGTCGGAGGTCGTGGTTGCTATAGCGATCCTTACGCTTTTACGCGAGTTTATTTTTTAGTACCGCTTTACGAGTACGCGCTCGTTCTTATTTCGTCGATTTTAAACCTAGTTAATGTAAATAAACTCGAAAGCAAATCTATTTTTTTACATGTAACACACGTTAATGGAATCGTGAACATGACGTGCGATTTAATGGCTTTTGCTATAGAAATATAAAAACGCAGATTTAATATTCATTGCCCCCTTTTTCGTTTCACATCTGAATAGTTAAAGAGAAATAAACAAACGGTTATAATATTTAGATATGTATACATACAATTAGTGTTCTTCGGATTATTTGCTAAACAAAGGAAATTTCGATAGCCAAGCAAGTATCCCGCTAGGACACTTAAACGAAAAGGTAATTCAAAGAAAATAGATTCCAGAGATTATTCAAAAGAAGGGTGTATTTTAAAAATGCTTATTAAAAGTGTATTTAAGGTAAACGATAATAGACTGCGCGGTATTACCTTCTAAGTTCAAATTATTGTTGATAATCGTATTGCATTGAAATTCTGTCGGCATTTAATTATTTTTCTGTTTCAAATTTAAGTGACACGACAATTGCAATCACGAACGATCACAATTATGCTAACATTGCAACAACGAATTTATTTGATTATGTGTTATGGAATTGGTGATATTTCATATCGAACAGCGAGCAACAAATTTAACGTTAAATTCCCCGGTATTAATATCGCTATTAGTTCTTTGAAAAAGTTTGTTAAGAAATTTGATGAAACTGGTTCTGTTCTTAGAAAGAAGAAAACAAAGAAACAATACAACGAAGATGATCCATTAACTGTTCTACCTATGGGATCTATATTAGAGATCCAAAAAAATCACTACGTAAGAGAGCGGCGGAGTTGGGTGTAAGCAAGAGCTTACTGCAAAAAGTCTTTAAGGAAAGCAAGATTCACCCATTCAAACCCAAATTCATTCATGCTCTGGAACCTCGGGACGATGCGTTTAGATTAGAATTTAGTACTTGGGTTGGAGAAAATGTTATGGCGGATCAATCATAAAATTTTGTTTTCGGATGAAGCTACTTTTACCACTAATTGTTATGTGTCATCCCAAAATTGCAGATATTGGGCAGAAGAGAATCCAAATTTTCGTATTAATCGGAAAAACCAGCGTTATAAGAAAGTAAATGTGTGGTGTGGAATTTTATTCAATAACATTATTGGCCCCTTTTTTTTCGAAAATAATTTAAATGAACATCATTATTTTGATATGTTACAAAATTTTGTTTTACCATCGTCGGAGGGCATTAACAGAGACGCAGTCTACTTTCAGCAGAATTTAATTAGAAGCGTTCTTGAAAGATAGATCGGTCGTTTTGGACCTATTCATTGGCTAGCTCGCTCGCCCGATTTAACCGCGATGAATTTTTATTTTTGGGGACACGTTGAACAAAGAGTGTACGAAAATAATAATTTAGATGCGAATTTGGGAGCATTAAAAGATAAAATACGAACAGTAATTGGTGAGATTGATATAAGAACATTTAGGAACGTTTACAGAGAATTTAGGTATCGGGTCGAAAAGTGTGTGGAAGTAGGCGGAGGTTACGTTGAACAAATTATTTGTTGTTTCTTATAGCATTCGAATTTATATACATTAGAAAATATTTCATAAAGTCTTTTATTTATAATAAAGAATTTATTTTAGTTAACCAGAATATTATTAAATTATTTCATATCTAAAAATATGTATAAAAAAAAAATTAAAACATAAAATGGTTTAAAAAATGTATCAACGATCACTGTTGTATAAGTTTGCACCAAATCCGTGGACACACTGTATTTATGCTAGAGACAATGTGTATTTGAGTCAAGAATTAAAGGATAAGCATATATGTCTTGAACAAAAACCAAATTATGACCAACAAACATGTATATAAATAGATGTATAAATAAAATATTTAACAATAAAAAAATAAAACTAGTATCGGATCGCTAGAAACCTATCATGAGCCTTTGTTCTTGTAAATACTTCCCAGCAGAATAGTAACATTTTAAAAAGATTTTAATCACTACTTAAATTGACTAGTCATCGGCAGCTTGTATATTTAATTGGACCTGAGTATGCTGGCGATTTTTTAAAGCAAATGTTGGTTACCATGCAGTAACAGAGCATACGAACCCGTCCATTAAAAGTTCTTGAATTTCTAATGATAACTCGATTTTGAAACTTCAGGGTTATGTATAGTTAGCTTTGGTCTATTTAGAAAAAATAATCCACAATCTAGGGTTGATTTGGCGTAACTTCTTAGTACTAAAAGTATCTTTTTTTCAAATGGAATGCCCTGTATATCTTTACTCCATATGGCTGCGGGGACTACGGATCATTACGAAACAATATCATCAACGCTCAAGTGATCTGTCAAATTATCTTGGTCTGTGTTGTCGTGTGTATTACGTGCAAGCATTTTAAAACTAAACGTGTTCCGCGTTTGGACCGTGTCACAATTAATCGAAAACTTAACGTTTTCCCCAGAATCATATGGGGCTTCTTCAGGAGAGGTGGTAGGCAATAGTTAACACGGTAACTCAGGGTGTAAACCATGTCAGAGGCGAAACTCACTCAGCAGGAAGCAGTTGATCACGGTAACTCAGCATGTGCAATTTTAGAAGTGAAAATATCTTAAATTTAATTTTTATTTATTAAATTTATTCACGGAGAATGTAATAAACTTATAAGCAAAACTTGCCGAGTGTTTAATGAGCGATATCCTTATTTGCCGCTTATCAGCAGAAGACATTTCCTGAGAATTCAATAAAACTTTTTTCCTATTGGGTAATTGAAGCATAATAAGCAGATGCCTAAAACTTGCAACAGAGGATGAGAACTATAATAATGGTATTAGCTTTCGCAGCCACACTCACAGCTCCATACGTTCTGCTAATGAGGAAATAGGTATATCATATTCATCACTATAGCACATTTTGTCAATACCTAAAATGCACGCATACGCCTTTAACATCCTGCAAGCGTTTAATCCTAGTGATAAGGCTCGCCGTTTTGCTTTTTGCAAGTGAATATTATTGTGGCTCCAGAAAGAACCAGAGTTTTTACAAAAAATTATTTGAACGGATAAATCCAAATTTACCAGAGAGGGTATTATTATATAACTGGCATTATTGGATACCGCCAAACCCTCGCTTCGTTCGCGAAGCTAGTTTTCAGAATACATTTAGTTTTAATTTTTTTTGACTAGATGCAACGGATACTGGGCGTGGCCATCAAGATCTCCTGATTTAACGCCCTTAGATGTTTATTTATGGGGACACATAAAATCATTGATGTATTCGGCTACAGTACAGACCAAATCAGAATTAGAACAACCAGTAAGAGAAGCGTTTGATAGCATAGATCCTAAACAAATCAAACAGGATATAATTCTCATACTATATTTTGTTTCTTTTTTGCTTTTAAAGTTAAAATTGTTTTTCACCGCCTGCTATTAATTAAATGGTAATTCAAAACTACATTTTCTGAAAATCACTACTCTTAAAAGAAGCGATAGAGAATTCAATTCTACATCATATGGTGTAAAAATGTACAGGGCGTTCCATTTGAAAAAAATACTTTTGGTACTAAGAAGTTACCCCAAATAAACATTAGGTCCTAGGACACCTATACAGTTTTGTTTACTTTTTATGCCTTGGTTAAATAATAGAGCGCCTTTTACTTTATAGCTGTTACACGCCTTTAATGCATCAAACGTTTTCTTGCTTTTTTTTACAAAAGTCAAAATAACTAACACGGTAACCGATAGGTAAGAAGATGTTTTATAAAATTAGCTTTAAGACGCCTAGCAAAATCTAAAAATGCAACAAAAAGTATAGGTTTCTATTTATAATATACAATTGGTCATGAGTTTCGATGTGACTGGAAGTGCGACGTTGATGAAGTTTTTTTTTTAAGTAGATCATAGCTAACTATGCTTAACCCCGAAGCTTTAAAATTGATATCGTTACAAATACAAGAACTCTTAATGAACGGGTTCCGTGAATTACTTTATAAAAGTTCGACCAAATTGCAATTACAAAATCAAAAATTGCATTAAGGTGGAAAAATTTGAATCGTGTAACTCTGGAGCAAGTTACACATGGCGCACATGACAGAAAGTCGAGAAATTTTTCTTCCTCTATGTTTGAAGGCACTACTGTAGTAGCGGACTGCGTTCGTTTCGGCCAATTTAACACTTAAAAATTATTAATGATAATAACAATAAAAATGTAGCTATCGATAGGGCTTTTGTATCTTTTAGGTTTAGCGCACCATTTTTTTTTGTAAAATCCCAAGATCTCATTACTCTGTACTCGTTTTTCAATTTTTCTTCTAAGAGAGATAAAACACAAGGATTATAAATTGTATTCGCCTCATCGATAATTATTATTTGTTTTACATAAATAACATTACGTTTAAACAGTGTAACGTGCTATACATCACATGCGTCATATGCGTCAACTGACCTACTTTCACTGTACTTCGCGAAATGCTAAACGACTTTCAGACAACTTTCTTGCTGCCAAAAGAATGATGGCAATTAAAACTTAGTATCAGATTCTTGTCGATAATTTTTAGATATGCATAAATTGGATACCTTAATTTTGTTTTTCTAATGAAACTTCCAAAACAGATTATTTTGTAATTTACTTCGAATTAAGAAAAGCGAAAACGAGGATTTCTAAGAAGTAAAGCTAAATTTTGATTGCTTTTTTTACAAGATCACATGTTTTGATTACAGCGTAGTTTCAGTGCGTTACTTAATAATTGGTTATAAGTTTGGAGTTTCTTGGCAAAAATATAATTAGTAAGATCATGATTGCATGCTTACAGCAGGCAAAAAGCTTTACTGGCGTGTAACTGCGCTAATCTACTTTTTAAGTGTTTTCAGTGTTAATTATGTTTGTACTAATACTAAAATACGGTGAGATATTGCGTGGAGTATTTGGAAAACTGGACCGTATTGATTTCTATAATTCCTTGTCGGGAATGCTCTCTCAAATTTTATTGCAGACGTGTAGTGATTTAAAAAATCGTGAACATTATAGAATTGACAGTTACGCCTATTGTGTACGCAGAAGAAAGCTAATATTCTCTGATAACATGATACGCCACAAAAAGTATCTTCCAAAAACATTTCTACATATATAAGGTGAGCAATAAGTAGCGAACCAGACACCCATTTTATTTTAAATGGAATGTCATGCATATGTCGCGTTTATATTGGATTAAACCATACAAGTTTCATGTGTCTATTTACGAGGGCTGTTTTTTTGTCAACCTCCGATAGCTAATAAAAATAAGACAAGTGTAAATAACAAAATGAAGTTATGTACAAACATGATTACTTTTATACATAATCACCGTGAAGATTGATGCACTTGTCATATCTATGGAGAAGCCTTCCCTGCATAGAATGTTGCCGCCAGTGAGTTGAGATGGTCCGTGACGTTGTTTTGAAGTTCCTCTGTACTCTGGAAGCTCTGGCTTCCTAGCTACTTTTTCAGTTCACGAAAGAGATGGAAGTTGCTTGGCGTTTAGTCGGGGCTACACGCTGGGTGTTCAAAAACTTCCCATCGAAACTGTTCAAAAAGTCGTTGGGTTACAGCAGCAGTGTGAGGCCAGGTATTGTCATGAATGAGAAGAACTCCAAAAGTCAGCATGCCTCTTCTTGTGTTTTGAATGGCTCTACGCAATCGTTATAAAGTCTGATAATAAACAGCTGCGTTGATCGTAATCCCCGGTTCCATAAATTCAACAAGCAACGCACCCCTATTGGTCTCAAAACACTGCAGACATAACTTTCCTGTTGTTGAATGTTTGTTTGAACTTTTTCGGTTGGTTTGGCGAGTTTGAGTGCATCAATTGCTGTAACTGCTGTCTTTTTTCGGCGGTGCAATATTGAATCCAGATCTCATTTCCAGTCACAATTGATTTCAAAAAATCTTCACCCTCAACCTCATAATGGGTGAGAAACGTCAGCACTGATCCCATTCAGCAAATCAGACAACATCTTTGAAATCCATCGAGCGCACAGTTTTTCGTAGCGCAGGTGTTTCGTTACAATTGTGTACACAGTTGACCTTGAAACTTCAAAAAATTCTACACTTAGCTCGCTGATGGTAAACCTCCGCTTTTCTCGAACCATTTTGTCAACTCGTTGAACAATGTCTCCTAATGCGACAGACTTGCATCCTTCTCTACACCATTCGCGCACAACACACAAAAAATCCGAAATACGAATACCTCCTAGCCTACATTTTTACGATATTAAATGGCGTATTTGCCTCTATTTGAAGATGGTATTACAATCCCTTCGAAATGTATAGGATGTTTTGATTGACCATCAAAGTTCACCAATTTAAATAGCAGAAGCGTCACCTCTAACGTGTCTGTAGTCAACGGTGAATCTTGCATAGTAAACATAAATATCACAAAAACTAATGCTAAGATAGCTTAGCTTCCTCATGGTATTAATGGAATAATTCACGGCAAACGCAATAAAAGGAGAGAGAGAAAAATACACTAACACACGGACATATTTCTGCCTACCCGGCGTCATCAGCGTGGCTTCGAGAGTACTTTTCATATCTCTACCTTCTATCGCTGTTGCCTCACAGTTAATGCCACAACTTTCAAAACGACAAACTCAACATTTCTTGGCGCCCTCTAGTGCCAAAGAATAAACATAATAAACATAAACTGGGTACTGTTCCCCAATAAATATCACAGCCTAAATTTAAAATCAGAGCAAAAAATCTAAAAAAAAAAAACATTAAGATGTAACAGAATTTAAATATACCAGAAACAAATTTTAATAATTTCTATTGAATTTTTTTATCGCAATAATTGTAGCTGTGTATTACCTATTTACAATCGAAATTCGTTCCTTACACCTCGATCATTTGCGCAGTTGTTTGTAGAAGATGTTCTGAACATTTTTAGCATGTTAAGTGTTGCACTCCAAAATGCTTGCGTTATCCTTAACTATATACATAAATCATGTATGTTAACACATTCTTATGTAATTCACTTCGGAAGTAGGTAGCTGCTTATGCTTAAAATTCCGAATCAACAGTTAAGAGCAGCAATGTTCGCTTTGTAATATTGTACCGTAACTACAACTTTACAATAAAGCGTGAGCAGGCGTAAATTGCTGTCTCAGGAGTATTCATAAAAACGAAACGACGACAGTTGGTTGTAGCAAGATATTGCAAAAGAAGGGAACTATTTACTGGAGGAAATTTATTTAATTTGATCTTGGTTGTGCAGACTTATCGCAAATTTGATTGAAATAAATGTGTTTTTCTTAGCTTACGTTTCACATTAACCCAAATATTTTCCAAAGAGGCCTAATTACATGCTGTAAGTACGGAATAGACTGTGACTTTCATAACATCTCGTAATTTGAACCGAATGACCATATGCACGCAAATCTGGCCAAAAACGTACTATACTAGTATGCGTTTTGTTTTTTATTGAACCAATTTTCACGGATGTTTGTATTTCTTAGCATTTTGTCGACAGAAATTGTTCTTAATTCAATAAACGTCTTTTTTAACAATACATTTAAAGAAACCCTCCAAAAATCCAGAAAATTAGTCCTTACATAGGCTTTCTCAACAATAGAAGTTGATAATCTTTTTGAATTTGAAATTCCCAGTAGTGCTTTGTACTTTTCTAGTTTCAAAATTCACAATTTTTTCGCTTTTCAGACTTCTGTTTTGATGAAATTGAATAATTTTAGATACATCCCGCGTTGAAGCAGATTTTTCGAGGACGTGTGCGCGAAGTTCTTTTTAGCAGGCATACTCGTTCAAATTCCAATTTTTATTACTAGCATAACCTGTATACCTGTGTATACTTGTGTTCTTGTGCAGCAAGTATCATTGCTGCTTATAACCACTTTTCAAAGTTTTATTTTGTCGTGTTCATTGACATGCAGCTTAGAAGTTACAAAGTTTAAACACAGATATGTTTTCGTTCACGTCTATTTCTCGTGTATTTGCTTCATTTTATTCCAGTTGAAATAAATAAAAATTGTTTCCAGTTGTGCTTTATCAATTTTCTATTAAAACTGCGTTGTATGAAGCTCGCTAATGGATACTCGCATTGCAACCTCATCCATGATGCACTAGATCGGACAACTAGTACCCTTTTTTTTTTAATTAAAATTAGCAAATTAGCAAATTTTTAAAAATGTAATTAACAGTGGTTAACGAATATAGTCGGCCAAGAGCCATAATTCGTCAATAAATCATCGATTCGCGGAGTTCTATGGAAAATCGATTAATTGATAGTGAAGGTACAAACGAAAAACGTGTGTATCAATCAATTCTAGTTTTTTTTTTTTATTTGGCGTGAAGAAACCAATCTGATTACCTTTTTCCTTTTCGCAGTTTTCCGGAAGTAATGCATAATGTCGTAGTTCTAGAGATTCACAACTCTATTGGCCTCTATCTGGCTAGGGAGCCTTATCTCTCTCATCTTAAGATTGTTGTTCTAACATCCTTCCATTTCCAAGTCCAGAAGTGACATTTGTTATTCTTGTCGAAAGTGCTCTGTGGCCAGCTTATTCTTTAAGCGTTCATTAACCCGGGCCACATATTGCAATTGCAAGCCGATGGCAAATATTTGCATAACGGTGTTCCATTAATATTTCATTTGTTACTTAAATAATTAGTCAAATTACTTTTAAATTAATCAAATACTTATTTAAACTTCATTAATCTGTATCGATTAACAATTTAATTAAAAGAATTTGCTGGAAGGTGTTATTTTCTCCCTCGAAAAGCGTTCCTCGTTAGATGAGAAGGTAAATTTGCAGATACGTGGAAATGGCTGCCAAAAGAACTTTCGCAAAACATTTTTCTTGCATTGATGACATTTTAAACTCAATCAACCAGAAGAAAACATCTGAAGTTAGAAGAGTTACTTAATATAATGGCCGATATGGCAAGAATAAAGACAACCCGCTCAGCAACTAGAGCTTCATAGCCTTGGCCCTATCCATGGTGAAAAATCATCACGATCAAACTTGAAAATACATAACCAAAAAAAGGCAGAAGTTGAGTACTCATGGACCACAGAGATTGCTAAGAAATTGAGTTTGTCATGCTAGAGAGTTGTAGTAACACTTCCATGGGCGATGAGGACAAAAATGAGCTTTGCTCAGTTGGGACAAGCTATTTTCCTGTTAGTTCGGAACACATAAAGTCCAAATATCTTCAATTAATTACCGGGACTGTAGGGAAGATTTTAAGGATGGGTTACAAAAACCAAGCGAGGCAACAGAAGGAGAAGAATCGTCAAAAAAAAATAAAACTTTTGGTAACGAGTTATTCATACGATTGCTTTTTTGAATTCTTCTCTGAGAGAATAGGGAAAAAAGCTCAGTATGTAACAGAGCAGACGAGCATAAATCCTCCGATCGATGTGTGTGTGTGTGTGTGTGTGTGTGTGAAG
This sequence comes from Oryctes borbonicus, assembly GCA_902654985.2. Classification (NCBI taxonomy): domain Eukaryota; kingdom Metazoa; phylum Arthropoda; class Insecta; order Coleoptera; family Scarabaeidae; genus Oryctes; species Oryctes borbonicus. The sequence continues at coordinate 12,329 of CACRWG010004980.1, forward strand.
TATTAAGAGATTCTTAATAGGAAAACATCACTGAGCCTTTAGAAATGGGTACAACAAAATAGTTCCAAGCTGCTCTTAAAAATTTACCAGAAGAAAGCACGAAAGTCGTAAGGACAGGGTAACGGATTCTTTCTCGAGCCAAAATAGGCTAATATGCACTTTTCTTTTCTACTTTGCATTTATATGTTTTGTTTAACTGTACTAGAAAAGCAAATTGTATGTCAAAAGAATACGTCCACAATATATATCACCTTTCTTGGGAAGACTCAATTTGTTTCAGATTTACAATTACAAAAGTGGATGATAAATTTTAGACAAAATAGAAAAAATGCAATTTCATAGTATTCACTGTTTACTTAATTTATCATAGCTTTTAATAAATAAGCTATATATCAGTTCACTCCAATATACATTACATATGCGCTTAGACATTACGCTTAGTCCAATATACCTACTTTTCCTTCGGTTTTTTATTCACACT
>CACRWG010004981.1:0-12806 GCA_902654985.2 Oryctes borbonicus
TATTTATTTTTTCAGCAATTTGTCGCCCCGAATATCCTTCTTCAAACGGCGTAATAATGCGTGAACGCTTTTCTACAGTGGTAGGCTTGCCACGTGCCATTTTTAAGTAAATTTTCTTAAAACTTTCGCGCAGAAACGACAGATGCACACCAACACACGTTTAACAGTAAAATGAAGCAAATTTATATCTTTACGCCGGTGATAAATAAACAAGAATGATACTGCGGTACATTTCCTAAATGTATTGTTCGTTAATAATCCCCGAACGACCCGTTTCAAAAGATCGGCCCTTCCGAGAAATTCTTGGAATGGTAATAAAAGGGACTTTATTGTGGTCGTCGCAATATTTCCACTTTACATAATAATTTATGGCTTTAATCCCTTAGAAAAGAGTGTATGCTTAATATTTTTCTAATTTTATGTATTAATAATTGTATACAGTGTGATATAATAGATTTTTATTGTATGACCGAACTTCACTGAACGGCGGTGTACACTAATAAGGCGATTAACTAAATAAAAGTATAAAATCTCAACTAAAATACTTGTAAGTAGCAATTTCAAGTTCTCGCCTGGTGCAACAGCCGATATTGATGCAAATGCAGGAACTTACCGAAACCGATTACGACCGAGGAATTCTGCGAAACTATACGTCAAACTTTTCTTCCAGCAAGATTTGCAAATCACTAGCTTGGTAGATGTGAAACGCTCGAATAGGCGCCACCATTATCCCATTTCGACTCGGTGGCAAACTTAATATTTGAAACATTTTCTTGCCGAGGCATTTGTTCTCCTTGTTTTCATGATAAACGACCTCTTTTCCTAGAAAATGGAAAGAATCCACTATTTCTCCAGAGTTACAGGCTAATGAGTTTTCTTTCGGGCCTCTGAGGCGATCGAGGGATGAAATTCTCGGGTCGAATCCGATCCCGACTGAACTATTTGGTTCTTTCTTAATGCTTAATTTTACGGAAGGCATTCTGCTCGGTGTAAATAATAACAATAATTCATGCCATTACATCCTATAACCGCTTTCGCCAAGCCAGGCCAGGGAGCATCGGGCGGCCAGCATTCGCCAAATTCGGAGTAAGGAAGACTACGGGAAACATTACTCTGAGCATCATGCTTTAGTCCTCAAATTAATAAATATCTAAATTAACGCGAATTAAAATTAAAATTAAAGCTATTGAGGAATTATCTCCACTCTACAGCTGAAGTTCCACAAAGTTATTTTTGATGACAACACGTCTCTTTACAAACAAATTTAAAGAGTCGCAAGAAATATCAGAGTGGACCAGTTTCTCCTTGCTTCATCGACTTAGATATAAGGTTTAATACAGTCTTCTTTTACCCGTTCCGAGCAGATTCAATGCATGAGAAAGGACCAACGTGTCTAGCCAGTTACTTATGCAGCTGATAATTGTACCTCAAGCTCAACCTCCATCGAAAGTTCACGTGCGAAGAATTGGAGCGGAAATTATTCAAAAAATTTATTTAATTTAATGGATTGAAGGAAACGAAGTCTCACTAAGAACGGAATCATGAGGACCTCCTCGATCATTGACCTCCATGATCATTGGGGTATCAATAAGTTGCGATCTCTTTCTTTGGGATCATTTAAAATCAGTAGCAGTAACCTCAACCAATATATTTCTTCAACGATTTGCGTCAATCAATTTGCATTCCGGAACCAGAAAAACTCGAATGTCGAGCAGGCATAAGTTGATTGTCCTTCAAAGTCGACTATTTGCGAATGGTCAAAATTGTTTAAACATGGTTGAGAATCACTGGACGATGATCTCCGTCCAAGTTGATCTATTGACGTGATCAATTCCGATATTATTGAAAAAACCACGTGCTTGATTCCATGTTCTATAATCCGCAATCAATGGTTCTCAGATCAATACTCAGAAACTAAGTTTCTTTCATATTCAATCCGTTGAAAAGGAAAAAGTCTAGTAGACCCGGTGAGCTTCTGTATTTTTAACCAAAGAATGTGCATAAGAGAGGGGATAAAAAAATGCCTTGTAAACTATCGGGCTGTACCTAGTACTTTGGTCATAGCAAGATAGTTTGAATAAGCCATGTTGCATAGATTTAATTCCTTAACAGCATGCTTTCCGAGCTAGTAATTTTACAGTTTTACTGTTGTTGAAATATTTTGCGATCTAAGCTGTGCTCCAAACGATCCCTTGTCGGGTAAGCTGGGAGCACTTAAGGTTCGAGGTGCTGGTTTTCCCTCTACCTTGACAATCGCGTACTATATGTTGAGATCTATATGTACAAGAATGGCGCTTCCCACAAGTCGGAAATATTACCAATCACACCTGGAGTGCCGAAGGGTCGGTTCTAGCTCCTGTTCTTTTTTCTTTATACCTAAATGATGTGATTATTTTGTTATTTATGCTGATGATGCCTTTGCAATTGCGATTGGCCAATCAGAAGAAGATGTAATTCAAGCCGGTAGCTTAGTAAAGCTCCGTTTATGGTTCTCAGCAAGCTCAACCAGCTATATTTAAATCCTACGAAAATAATCGCTCCTCTTTTTCATACGAAAGGATGTAACCGAGAGTCACTTAAACTGTCACAGGAGAGCATTATCCAAGCTTAATGCATCAAGCTCATAGTGCAGCCTCTGTTTTCGTTTCTAAATCTCGAAAAAAAACGACTTTTATGGACGATGACGAACTTACAGTGGCTGTTGCAAGGTATTTTGCAGACATCTTAGAGATTAGAGATGTTATCTAGACAATATGTAATACTTATCTAAAAGCAGGAGGCCTATATTTAAAAATAAATTTTTATTGTTTTAATCTTTTTTTTTCATGCCTAGTCTAAGAATATAACGTTCCCTCGTATATCCCCCTTGGAATAAAAATAAATGTATTTTTGAGCATTTTTATCATCGTCTTGGTACTCGAGGTGAACAGTTTCCAAAAGGTCACACTGTATAGACGTTTGTACATGTCATAGGCGGGGACTAAAAGAAGAATAAAAGAAATGTCACGCGTAAAATCAACATGGGCGAATTAATTCATTGGCTGCGTTATCGCTAATGAATAAAGCAAATAATACGTGCATACCTACAATAAGGATAAGTGCCGAAAGTACAGTACTGTGTATTGACATTGTAACACAAAGAATAGGTGCAAAAACAAATGAAATTTTACAGGTAAAATTTTTTTGCAGGTAAAAACGTTTGCAGGTAGAAATTGACAACAGATACATAAATAACATATTTTCCAAATATAACCTATCGACTTCTTACGTAATTTATTCAAGTCTCCTCCTGGGAATCTCGTCGAACATTCTTCAGTTCTTCAAGCGAGAAAGGCGATTAATATGCTAACAGTATTCAGTATAAAATGCCAATATCCGGTTGTTAGAGGCTTACTTCAATAAGCACTCAAGTTAGGACATCGAGAGTTCTCTCTCATTATGAGATATGCTTTACGTTTGGTACCGCAAAAAGTCGTCGTATAAATGGATGGTAAACTGGAATAATCATGGTGTTTTACACGCATTAACTAAGTAAAAATTTCAATTCTCGAATTTTAATTTTGATGAATTTACATAGATAATTCAACGAAATATACCGGATGTTCATTTGAAAAAAATTTTTGGAAATCTGGAAATTTATGAAAAATTTCCCGAAACACGTCCCCAACTTTTCATGCAAAAATTGACTCACCCACTTTAACCCCCTGCCCCCGGGAGCTACCCCCTTAAAAATTTTAAAGGGAAAGGGGTATCGAGTAATACCTCATTTTAATGGTCTTCGAAAAGAGTACATTTCGGCGTTTAGTTTTTTGAAATCGATCGATTCGTTTCCGGGATTTTTGAGAAAACCTTGGTTTGGTTTGTTTTGTATTTCCAGCTATTTTCTTAAAAATCTCGAAAACGAATCGATCAATTTCAAAAAACTAAACGCCGAAATGTACTCTTTTAGAAGACCATTAAAATGAGGTATTACTCGATACCCCTTTCCATTTAAGAATTTTAAGGGGGCAGCTCCCGGGGGCAGGGTGTTTCAGGAAATTTTTCATAAATTTTCAGAGTGGGAAGTTTTCAAATGAACACCCGGTATATGGTTCATTAAACACGAGTAGATTTACAAATTTGACCTAAACTAGAAAGTTTCTGATAGACATCCGGACATACTTCGGGCATACGAGGGTAGTTTGAAAAATTTTAAGGTTCAACACGAAGATAGGGTTACTTATCAAAAATATACTAAAGATATATTATTATTTGGATCTTTCACTTATATTTTATTAATCAAAAGAAATGGAAGATGAAAGAGATAATTCGATTTACGTGTTAAATTTTTTTTTTTGTTCATTTTTTTTTTTTTTTTTTTTTTTTTTCAAATAAAAATTATCCTAGTTTACTGCAGTAACAGTGAAAATAACAGTGAACTCTTCACCAGGTACCCACATACGTTAGTTTAACCTTTGGCTGCAGCGGGCTTTTGAATTAACCGTTTATTACAATTTATCGTTATTCCTCTATATTAACGCTTAAAAACAATTTATTTATTAGATTCGCTTGACTTTTTCCTTTGTTAGCATAATACATATTTGTGGCGTATTCAAGGTCTATTTATTCGCGAAGTATTTGTTTTGCACTAGTGTGTTGTTTATTAATGCGATATTATATTTAAATTGTTCTAAGATGTATAAAATTTAATCTATCGGAGAGTTGTGAGCAGAAAATATATCCACATAAACCATTTAGATGACTAATTTGAACAACAATTGTTGTTATTATTAATTTATTTATTAATTAACGTCCATATAGGAACAAACAAGTTTCAAGTATGGTTTACTCTTTTGTTTTAATGTTGTTTGGGCACTGCTTTAATGTTTTTGGTGCCAGGCATCTACTTGTTGATCTGAAATGGAACATCCTGTATTTTATTACGTGCTTTATTTCCGAAGAATTCCGCAATGCAAATACATTTTAGCGTAGATTTTGACGATGTTGTATTCAAGTGATTTCTCGTATTGATATTGTTTGGTTACCATGACGTTAGTAAAAAAAAAACATAGTGACCTTGACATTCTTAAACTGTTGTAACAAAAAGGCCTGTAATTAACTCTTTGAAATTGGAAAAGCTAAGGATCGGTGATGTCCAAGTTCTTCAGGAGAATCACAACACAGCCAATACTAATCCGCTAGAAATCAGTAGTGTTAACGCAATATAAAAATGACGAATGCCAGATGCCATGGTTTGGATTTTTTTACGGGAAATCCTAAAAAAAACTGTTTGATTTGAAGGGTTTTCTAATTTAACATGATGCCCGCTTTCGGCGAATTTGACGAATCTAATCTACCGAAGCGGTAACACCTGATATGCTCCTTAAATCTGATGCTTATTGCTCTTTTCATTTGACTCACTGCAGTGACTGTTCTATTTGATTTATTGGGGTAAGGTTGTACATGTTTTATGTCTCGGGCCACAATGACAAGAGATCCATCCTTCCGTCTATTTGTCCGTATTTTTCGTATGTTTTTTTCAGGCATGTATTCGGTAAAAGTAAGTACTTATAAATAATATTTTTTCTCGAAAGTAGAGATAGAACATGCATGTTAGTTTTAGAAGTTCACCGGTTGAGAACGTGGATCCTCGTATCCACGAAACGACTGTCCCGAACTACTTAATTAAACTTGTGCGGTGCAGAGCTTGCTGATACTTTTGTGTTGTTTACGCCACAGTCCTTGCTATCATTATGGAAGAAAGTAATTCTTTGGCGCGGTTTCAACGGTTTATTTCGTATTTTTTCGAGGAAACACGAAATGACGAGGACGCAATTGAAAATATAGTTTTTACGCAGGGCTTGGCATCCCCGCACATTTACCAACCAGCTAAAACCTGTTAGCTGCATTCTTCAAGATCGTGTTATAAACAGGCGTTTTGGAAATTCATGGCTACCAAGATTGCTTTAAGAAATTTATAATACGGCGAAAAGCACTGGAAAAATTTAGGCGTAGAAATTAAATACGCAATTCCATTTAAAATAAAGCAAATGTGTAGTTTGTTACTTATCGATCATCCTGTATATACATATTGTTGGAAGATACTCAATGATGTTTATTAATTTATCAGAAGCGCAAATTATATAAAACTTTCTCGTTTGTTGCAAGCTTTACAACGTAAAATAAAAAATTCTATTAATTTATTAATTTGTACGTCTATGTATATACCTTTTTAAGGAACACACCTTGTCCGAATTCCACAGCCTCCTTTTACAATACCTAATTCACTTCTCCAAAGAACTATTTTCTACGCTACTAATTTTTTTCTTTTGATCTGAACACCTTGAAGCATCAACATCAACACACATTAATCAACATTAACATTTAATAAGCGTTCTTTTCGAATGCTAAACACAACAGAATATTTTTCGAACAAACACTGAACGATCGGGTAACTCGCGTCGTTTCTTTTTTTATTTCGGAAGGAACCGAAACTACAAGATCACGTAGAACTACAGCAACAACACGATTTCGAGCGCGCGAAACGCTTACCTAACGAGGTATATCGTCGTACTGACCCAGCTCCGGCCGCTACAAGAACTACGAAATCAACAGGTTGGTCGTTTGTCCCGCGGCAACTTTATGTGATGTACCGTGGAAGGCCGGCGGTACTTAGGCTTGAACATCGATGTTTTTCGATGCTTCGTAAAAGTGGAGGAAGCCGAGCGTTCGACAAACTAGTTAAAACGCACGGACGCCTGTACATAGTAGATACAGGCTGTCCCGTAGATGGAGGCGCATCGCGAACATTTTTACGCTTTCGTATATACTTACACTGCCGTTCAGTGAAGTTCGGTCATACAATAAAAATCTATTATATCACACTGTATACAATTATTAATGCATAAAATTAGAAAAATATTAAGCATACACTCTTTTCTAAGGGATTAAAGCCATAAATTATTATGTAAAGTAGAAATATTGCGACAACCGCATTAAAGTCCCTTTTATTATTGTTCCAAGAATTTCTCGAAAGTACCGATCTTTTGAAACGGGTCGTTTGGGGATTATTAACGAACAATACATTTAGGAAATATACCGCGGTATCATTCTTGTTTATTTATCACGGGCGTAAAGATATAAATTTGCTTCGTTTTACTGTTAAACGTGTGTTGGTGTGCATCTGCCGCTTTTGCGCGAAAGTTTTAAGAAAATTTACTTCAAAATGGCACGTGGCAAGCCTACCAGTGTAGAAAAACGTTCGCGCATTATTACGCTGTTTGAAGAAGGATATTCGGGGCGACAAATTGCTGAAAAAATAAATATGAGAAGTTCAACAGTAAATGACATCATAAAGCGATATCGGACAACTGGAACTATAGAAAATCGTGTTCGTCCCGGAGCATCTAGGAAAACGACAAAAGCTGAAGATTTGAGAATTGTATTATTAACCAAACGCAATAGAAAATTAACAGCGCCACGAATAGCAGCCGAAGTCAATCGCGGCCGTGAAGAACAAGTCCCGGCGAGTACGGTAAAACGTCGACTTCAACAAGCGGACCTTCATGGACGCATTGCCATTCGAAAGCCCTTATTACGTCGGGGCAACAGAGCAAAACGGCTACAGTGGGCCCGTTCTCATCTAGATTGGTTGTTAGATGATTGGAAACACGCGCTTTGGAGTGACGAGTCAAAGTTTGAGGTTTTTGGGCAAAATCGACGAGTTTATGTCCGAAGATCTAAAACCGAAAAGTGATCCCGAACTGCATTGTGCCAACAGTGAAGCAAGGGCGTAGTTCTGCGTTAGTGTGGGGATGTTTCTCCTTTGCTGGGACGGGAGATTTATGCAGGGTGCAGGGTGTAATGAGGAAGGAAAATTATTTGGCAATACTCCAGAATCATGCAGTGCCATCAGGATCGCGTATAATAGGCCGTAACTTTACATTCATGCATGACAACGACCCAAAACACGCTGCGTTAGTGTGTAAGAACTGTCTAAAGGAGCAAGAAGAACAGCACACCCCGAAAGTAATGACATGGCCCCCACAAAGCCCAGATTTGAGCCCGATAGAGTTGTTGTGGGATGAACTGGACAGGAGGATCCGAAAAATATGCCCAACTTCACAAGAACATTTACGGAATATTCCGCAACATGAATGGATCAATATTCCACGATCCATTTTAACAAAACTTATCGAAAGAACGCCTAAAATAGTTCGAGCGGTGATTAACAGCAAAGGAGGTTTTTTCGATGAAAAAAAAATATAATGTCCAGAATAACTTTTTATTTATTTATTTTTGTCTTTTTTACCTGTACATACAATAAAATTGCATTTTGTTTTTAGTTTCGTTTGTTTCTGTAACCTTTTCATGTTTTTTACCAACCGACCGAACTTCTCTGAACGGCAGTGTACATACACTATATATGTAATAAATGTATTTATTGATATTAATATAAAAAATAAAGTAATAAATGATTATTTATTACATCGACGGACAGGTTTCTTTTGTTGCTTTAACAAAACGAAGTCAACCAAGATGATTTATTGAACTAATTTTAGAATCTATAAATAATAGCAAGCGGAAATATACTTCTAACAGTTAATACATTCAAATCGTTGATAAATAAAATAAAGAGCGAAGGTCCTAAGTTGGATCCTTGTGGTATTCCAGATATTGTAGTATATTGGATGGACTCGTTGGTGAAGATAAGACAAGATGAATCAAACACTGCAAGATGATTGTTGAAACCAAAGGAATATAGCTTATCGACTACCTCAGATAGATGGTACCCAGTCCAAAATTATGTAAAAAAGACATATTGACCTGCAGTTGGTAATATCTGCTGCTGGGCCATATTTAAGTGTAGGACATGCTCCAGACATCTTCCATAAGATAGGAAAAACAACGTTGGTTAAAGAAGAAATGCTTGTTGAAGGTAGTGCCAGAGTAACCCTTCATTCTCTCTAAAATATATTTTTGGTCCGACCTGCAAAGTTGCAATTTCTTGCAATCTCCAAAAAAATGGTTTTGGTCTTCAAACCGTCAAAATGGAATTTTCGGGAAAAATGAGCTATAAGGTCAATACTCCGAAAAAATTCCGAAAATTACGTTTTAGATAACCCAAAAACAGTTGAAATTTCCTGGCTTGTAGCGCCATCTGGCGTGTGTTTTAATTACCAGTTAGCTCATACTGTATATACAATTTTTAATAATTTTAATATACAATATACCAGCATGAGTGTTACATTATTCCTTGATACAGCTTATAATAGAAAAATTTTAATAAAAAATATTAAAAGAAATATAAATCTATTTGCTGATGGCGCCAGCTAACGCTCGATTGCCGAAGGAGACGAGAAGCCAAGCATTATTGATGTTGGGAAGATACATGTAAAGATTTCTAATTATCGGATTTCTTTTAAAAGGATCTTTTGATCTAGAGATGGCACCATTTGAACGAATTTTTAAATGGAATTAATTTATCAGAAACCAAAAAAAAAATAAAATTAATTTAATCAACGGGATAAAAATTTTAATAATTACGAAAAAAATCACCACGTCCATCCCAAGTTCTCCTTTCCCTCCAACAACGTTCTAATTTCGCGTTAGACGTGTTTTGCACAACAAAACACCATCGCCTGTGGCTTTATTAAATTCGATTTCCTAACAACGCCCTACGCCCAGCAACACAATCCCAATGCTGAAATGTCTTGACAGCTTCATAGTTCCGCCGTGACGTGCGATATGACATGGGATATGGGCATTTTCAATCGGGGGCATTTGTTAAAAAGGGGGCTCCTTTCGATTTAGGTATTCAGAGTGTCTCCGTTGTTTGTATACAGAAGTCCTATTATCTGGCCTATATTTCGACACAGAACGGCAGGACGTGACAATTATCGGTAGGGTAAGAGGTTGTCCTGTGGTGAATTGTACGTAGGAAAAGGTAAATGTGGATCAAGACGTCTTTTCTCTAGCTGCCAATAATATGCCAAACAGTAATAATAAAAGACGATCTATGATGTTTTGGTTTTGCCGTGTAAAAAATATAAATACTGAAGTTATCGTATTAGCTGAAAGCTTTGTTCTTTTCGCATCAGCGGATTCAGCAGATTGCCTTATCTGGAAGTCATTTGGACGTGGTACCATGTTTACCTCGTAAATCTTCTGGGACCATTCCTTCTGGGACCTTTTTTCCACTGTCCCGTTTCCATTTCTCATAACTCTTAATCTGTTAGTATTTTTTTAAATTTATTCAGATCTTCTCTATTTCGTCTTCTTTTGCCAAATTTTGACGTCTTTCAATAATTGCAAAACATCTTAACCTCTTGCGGTTACATGCTGCTCTTTCCTCGTAAGAAGCTAATCTTCATTTCTTTGCAACTTGCCCGTTCCCTTTTTTTCTTCTTTACGGCATCGGAGATAGTATTGTCTTCGTTCATTCTTATATTACAAAAATGGGACTCCATTGACCAATAAGGCCAATGCAAACCCATGAAATAATAACCAACTTGGACAATTCTTCCTTTCAATCAGTTTCGCTTGAACATTTCATGTTTTATCCCTCTATGAATAAACAAAAAACATTTAATAACTTGTGAGGATGTGAAATTTCTTCTGGTACGACTTGATGACAGATGGCGTAAAAGTCTCAAATTTGAGAAAAAATCCCTTCTAATCTTAGCTTTGTTGAAGTCTTCCTTCTATTTGTTTACGAAATCAATGCTTCACAAAAGAGAACTGTGGATTGAAGTAAGTAGCTAGGTTTGTAATAGTTGTAGATGAATGGAAACCCACAAAACTGTTTTGTTGATTTGCGTTAACCTCAAGTATCATAGGTCTCAGGCCTAATTCCACATAATTTCAATATTACGTGTACGTACCTGCATGTTTGCCTTCAATTGTGTAATTGGAGCAGTGTTGATTTTAAATTCAAAAAATTCGGGTTATATTCAGATCGAATTCGCTTTATATTAAGTTTGGACAACATCTTTACGAAAGGTGCTGGTAAAGAAGTTACTCTGTTTTTTTGGTTCCTAGGACGGCTTCCTTGGAGGCTTCCTAGGCGGATCATAGATTGCGAGTTTGAGGAAATTACGTCCAGTATAAATCTGATTTAAAAGAGGATCTAAGTGAAGCAAATGAGGTTGAGGACAAGGATTTTTGAGTTCTGATAATGATATCAAGTTAAATGCAACTGAATGCTGATGTTGAGAGTGACTCATCAGATTGAAAAATTGAATTGTGATAACTTACCACTACCTAAACTCAACTGCAACATTCTCTGCGTCTCTGGTTAAATTTACCAATATGAAAGGAGTTCTTACTACAGAAAAATCACTAGATACTTCCGCGAATGAGCTGATTGACTATTTATTGGTTGTTCCCTTCTAATTGAAATTTATATGTTCTGGCAGAGACACTCTCCAGTAGGCGTTTTTAGGCTATTTGAAGTCGTATCAAATTAATCGACGATAATGCTGTAACTAATGAACAAAAAAAGAATAAATTTTGGGAATGTCAAACCAATATTGGATGCGATCCAAAAAGGCTGTAGTGAATGATCAAGTGAAGTCGATGAATAAATGATATCATTTCACGGTAAAGTGGCTGTGAAACAGTACTTATATCCGTGTAAAGCTAAATCCTATCGAACTAAAAAAAATTGTGATAATAGCATGAAAGCAAAGGAAAATACATCAAAGGCCAGAAAAATTGGAAGAGTCTGCCATAGGTTGTCATTATTCTTCGTGAAATTATATCCAAGAAAAACAATGAACTTAAAAGGTCTGAAAAGGGTTCTTCCAGAACGAAAAACTTTGGAACATTTGTACCATTTAGTAGCCAGTTGGTTACAGTTAACGTCAGGATGCTCCCGCAAAGAATCAGTTGATTATTTCAACTTTGAGCTTCCAGAGAGGCAAAATCTTTGATAAATTCCTTTATTGACGTTACTACAAATGAGGTCGCAAATATGGAAAGTAATGAGAACGAACAACCAATTCTGAGAAGACGAAAGGTGTATCCTATTTCGGATAGAAATTATATTTTCCAATATTTTGCTTTAGGTTTTTAAACTTTTGGTGAAAAATAACCATTTTACTCATGAACAATCTACATTTTTTTCTTCTCTTTTTTAAACTATTAGCTTCTTCTTGCTTTCATATGGCATTAGTTGTAATCTCTAAAAGCAAGAAAAAGTAAGAAAAAAAAATTACAAGCTTGCAGATAAAATACAATTCTTCTTTTTTTATTTAATCAATGAGAATCGCGAATATGGAAAGTAATGAGAACGAACAACCAATTGTGAAAAAACGAAACGTGTGTCCTGTTCCGGATAGAAGTTATATTTTCCAATGTTTTGCTTTAGATCTTTAAACTTTTGGTAAAAAATAAAAAAAAAATAATAATCTACATTTTTTTTCTTCTCTTTTTGAACCTATTAGCTTCTTCTTGCTTTCATATGGCATTAGTTGCAATCTTTAAAAGCAAGAAAAAGTAAGAAAAAAAAATTACAAGCTTGCAGATAAAATACAATTCTTCTTTTTTTATTTAATCAATGAGAATCGCAAATATGGAAAGTAATGAGAACGAACAACCTATTGCGAAAAAACGAAACGTGTATCCTGTTCCGGATAGAAGTTATATTTTCCAATGTTTTGCTTTAGATCTTTAAACTTTTGGTAAAAAATAAAAAAAAAAATAATAATCTACATTTTTTTTCTTCTCTTTTTTAACCTATTAGCTTCTTCTTGCTTTTACCTATATGGCATTAGTTGTAATCTTTAAAAGCAAGAAAAAGTAAGAAAAAAAAATTACAAGCTTGC
>CACRWG010004984.1:0-12773 GCA_902654985.2 Oryctes borbonicus
ATATGTGTGAACGCCAGGTAGAAATATTGTTCATGGGATTTCGTTGACTGCAAACTTCAAATGGACATATTATAGGAAAACCTCCCTTGGTATGTTGTGGCATGTGCGATGACAAATGTCTTTTAGATGTTATTTTTACGGAACAATTCACAGAATAGCAGCTTTATTGAGAAAACGCTATTTATTAGAAGTAAATAACATTTTAATTACAAGAATTCAGAATTCTTAACAGTTATAAAAACAATATGCTTGTCAATTTTCTAACAATGATAATCATAAACTTACTTAAATTTGGAATTCGTCAATATGTCTACCTTTCGCTTTTATTACTGCCGCACACAGTTTCGGCATTCTTTCTAACAGCTTCGCTAGTATTAGTGGCTCTATTTTCCTCCACATATCCTATAGTTGCATCCAAAGTACCGTTGTCGATGTTGGAGCAGATTTTCTAACCCGTCGATCGAGTTTCTCCCACAAAAGCTCGATCGGATTAAGATCTGGACTTTGGGGCGGCCATTTCATAACAATAATTTGGTTTCTGTGTTCCAGCTGTTCTAAATACTCACGGCACATCTTGGCAGTGTGCTTCGGATCATTATCGTGCTAGAACACGAAGTTCTCACCGATTAATCGTGTTTCAGATGGGATAGCATTCCTCTCCAAAATCTCCCTATAGCCTTTTTTTTTTCAGGATACCATCTATTTTGACCAAATCTCCCACAGAGGCACCGCCAAAACAACCCCAAATCATAACTGATCCTCCCCTATGTTTTATTGTTGGTATAACACAGGATTCAAGTGCTCGTTCCCCTTTCGATCTACGGACAAATGTCCTTCTGTTTGAACCAAAAGTGAGAAATTTAGATTCGTCGGTCCAGAGTACTTTCTTCCAATCTTCCAATCTTTGTGTTCTCTTGCCCACGTTAACCGTTTAGCTTTGTTTGCTTTGCATAATAACGGTTTCCGCATAGCAATCGTTCCATACAAACCAGCTTTGCGCAAACGCCTTTTCACTGTGGTGACACTAATTGGTTTTGGACGCGAAATATTCACTTCGGCAGCAATTTCTGGCGCTGTTTTTCATCTATTTCGCTTGCTTGTCATTACCATAGCACGATCTTCTGCTGGTGTTGTTATTTTTGGCCGTCCGGGTCGCCGTTTATTCCATATACTGCCACGTGCTTGATACTTTTTCACATTACGGTTCTACGGTTTAATTTCAATAATGTAGCAATTTCTCGGTTACTTTTACCGATGTTGTGATATGCCACTATTTTAACGCGCGTTTCTGTTGATAATTCTTTTCTTTCTTTTTAATGCCAGTCGGCTCATTACGTAAAACATTACATAGCAACTATAATCTATCTCGTACTTACAGTTTAATAATACAAATACTTTTATAGGGATAACATACAGTTTATTTGAAGATACAGAAAGATTCCAGGGCCTAAGCGTTATTTTTATACTGATAAACAGTATTCATTTTTTTAATGATAGGGGAGGCTTAGTTTTCTTAGCCTCCCCTAAGGAGCTGCTACTGAAGTACACTGTGCACAAACACTTTTATCTTTGCCGTTTAACTATGTAAGTAAGACAGGGGTAGATAAATGGCTCTAAATTTGCTAAGCTCAAGATATATTAATATGCCTTAAATTATTTGGGTTGGTTTAAAAGCTGAACTTATTATTGAAAAATATTTTTTTTGTTACGTACGCTTTCGCCAATTACAGGGGGCATCGGCTGGCCATGAGTTATTATTACGTCTGTGTCTGTAAAGCGTTTTAAGATGTTTACCCTTAACATTCGTTAAATTTGGGACAAGGAAAACTACAGAAAACTTTAATCTGAGAGTGCCCAGCCCAAGGTTCGAACCCGGTACCCCAAGACTGCACAGTTGCGCCATCAGTCCCCAGTTATTAAAAATTAGTTTTCTAGATTATCATTTCGTATAACAATATCGATATTCTGAAATCCACGCTGTGCCGGGTGTAGGTCCAGGGCTGCACTGAGGTGTCTGGCTAGGATGCGGTCGAGAAGACATTGGAGGGCAGGTCCAATCGTGATCGGCCACTAGTTGAAAGGATCCGCACGGTTGCCACCTTTCGGGAAATCTCCCAGATGGTGCACGTAATCCGTCGGTACAGGATGATGTTGTAGAGGGCCTCTAAGAGATTGGTTGGACATCTCTTCACTTGGGCAACCGTGATTTCATTAGGGCCGGGGGCGGAGTTGCTCCACGTCCTGATGGCTATTTCTTCTTGACCGGCGGGCTGGAAGACGGTCCCTGATTCCCGGGTACTGGCGGCGTCGGCGTAGAACTCGACATCTCGGATGTTGGGATGTACCTCCTCCTGTAGCATTGGAGAACCCATCAGTATCTTCTCTGCCAAAAAGGAGCGGTTCTTTTGGTAGAGGTCCTGGGCCTTTTTGAAGGACGATGCTCTTCGATGCTTCGAGATGGTGGGGGCGGGTAGTACATCACGTTGTCCGGACGACTGAGTAGAAGTTCGACGGGCGGGGAAAGCTCTCTGAAGCCAGCTGGTGATAACTACTTCCGGAATGGTTCTTGAGAGTCTTTGTTCAATCAGCTCACGAGTCGAATCGTCGATATTGGACGCAGGGTGGCTAGACGACGATGGGGGGTGCTTCCGTGACCTGTGAAACGTAGCTAGCCTGGGACGCGTAGGTGTCGGAATTTCTTCTCTCGCTTCCTCTTGGCGTAGGCGGTACTTCAGTCCACAGGTGTTATGCTGTCAGCATCATGTGTTCCTCGTTGGTAAATCGACGACAGCTCGTCTCTTGGCAGGTGGCTGTTGCGGGCCGAAGCCTCATCTCTTTCAGCCCGCGGAGCTCGGACCGCCAAAGCGATGCTCCAAAAGATGGTGGGTGAAGCATGGGTGGCTATGGGAGAGTAGATTCCTTGCCTATAACGATTTCCACATCTCAGTCAGAGCTGGAGGTACTGATCCTCATATGGGGTATGGTGGATGAGGGAGGCGTAAGTGTCGGTTCGGGGGCGGTGCTAGATGGTAGTGCCGCTGCGGATATACCTGAAATTGGTTCTCCACTACGCTTCGGGTACTTTCTAGGTAAAGGTTCGAAGACTGCCTTCCTTCACTTCCTGGCGTGCCCGCTCGAGGTACTTCTCATACTCAGGTTCTCCCGCCGACTCCGGATCTGATAAAAAATAAATGCACAACAAAATATTAAATATTAGACGTAATATGTCTTCGACCCTGTGGTGGTGTTACCGCCAAAGAACTAATGGTTGGGCCCACGTATGTATGATCATGTTGGATATCCGTTTCTCCATAGAGTACAAACGCTGGTTTCAGGCGGTCTATGGAAACTTTATCTTTGCGCTCATTCAGGAAGACAGTAAAATATTTGACGCTACGCTGCGTAACAGGGAATGGTCCGTTGTAAGTAGGTTGAAGGGGTTTGAGATGGGCGTCATGCCTGATAAAAACGTGCGTCGCCGTAAATGAATTTCAGTCGCTCTTCGAGCGACCGTATTCCTTGTGGTAAAACCACCTAGTCCAAAAATGGAACTTTGCTGCGAAAACACACTTCGGCAAGTTCACTTGGATATTATATTCTCATAGCCTTGTAAATATGGCTCCAAGATAATTATTGTGTTCAGCTTCGTTTGATGATGCTACCAATATGCCTTGTAACTTCAGGAATGCACCTTTGAAAGGTTTGAGCAGCGTTCCACCAAAAGGTAACATGAGAAATTCTTATAGACCAAACGGTGTAATTACGGCTGTTTTTTCTATATCTTCGAATGCTACTGGGATGTGATAAAAAGCACGAATTAGATCTATTTTAGAAAATATAGTCTTACCTGATAATTCATTATTAAAATCCTGTAGATTAGGTTCGGAATATCGGTCTGGCTTGGTTAGGGCGTTTAAGCCGCATGGACGCCATAATGAGCTTGACAGTTGACTTTTGAATGGTCGACAGATGCTTAGTTCTACCGTATATTGGAATTCCAATTTTGGGGCAACTAATTTGTCCGGCGGTAAATATCGTGCTCTTGCTGAAACTGGAAGACCTGTGGTTTTTATCTGGTACTGGGTGTTGTGTTGCTGATATTTGTCATCTGGACGTGGCAGATTTTCTAATCATCGAAGGTGTTGTGGTAAAATGGTATTAATAGATGAGGGTATACGCGAAGAAGACCCTGTGCTGTTGACTTGTAATTGGGTAATGGTATCACGTAAGCATGCGTCACGAATATCCACTAACAAACCAAAATGGCTCGAAAAATCTGCGCCTAGTATTGGCGTAGACACATTGGCAATAACGAAAGGCCAGTGGAAAGCTCGCGTAAATTAAGATCCAAATTCAGTAATTTTTCTCCACATGTTCGGATTTCTGTTCCGTTTGCGGCGTACACAGTTCTCTTCGCGGGCTTTAGATGTTTTCCACATTTACTATATGTCTGCACCGGAACCCACTAAAAACTTCTTGTGCGGACACAAGCGATGGCAACTAACTCAAGATTTTGGGGCACGGTATTTTGTAATCGTTTGCCATCCTTAGAGAAAAAAAAGAAGGTAGAAGTTATCTCCATAATTACATTTAATTAATTTTGTTAAGGAAAGCTTTTCAAAGCAAGTGTGCATCTAATACTAGTACGTATTGACCCTGTTTTTTTATTACTCGAACAGGGGTTCGAGTGCATGAACGTATTTAATTTAATTACTCCCCACGTTCAAGCAAAGCGTTCGAACAGGATACTTCTTTTTTTCAACAGATGTATCCATCAAATTAACAAGTTGTTTCTTTATTAACTGGTGGAACAATTTATTGAAAACGCTTTGCGTTTTTTTCTTCGTCGCAAATCCATCGCGGAATCCACCATAGGCAAAATTTCTCGGTGAACTGTTTACCAACATTTAAATATAAGCGGGAACGGCATAACCAATGTTACTCTGTAGCACGTCTTACCTAAAACCGTATTTCTCATTACTGCTCATATTATGTTCTATGCTGCAACTCCTGTCAAGAATCCGTTTTTCAAAAACGTTAATGAGGCATTACATTAACAATATCTACAGTCATGTGTACAAAAATAGCAGTGGTCTTAAATTTTCTGAAATATCAATTTATACGTTAGATAAAATAAATTCAAGCTTGTTTAACTCTTTATTCCTACATGTTATATAATTATAACAATAAATAAATAGATTTCTTAATATCGAAGGGAAAATAAAACTGTTTATATTTTAGGGCTAACGAAAGAATTATGCATTAAAATAGCAAACATTCCAAAATTCTAACCAAATATCATTTTTACTTAGTTAATTGGATTGAAAAACTTAATATTGTGTTGTTTGACCTTTTTTAATTATCACTTCTTGACATCAGTTGGGTAGCGAGTTCACCAGGGATATATACGTTCGGTCAATATTTGGTACTTGCAGGAAAGAGAAGTAAACCTCATAAATATGATTAACTGATTACATAACTGTAACGAATTTCTTATTGCACGGAATGACTGAAACAATTAAAATACCATTGAATATTTTTTTTAGCAATGATTTCATTCTGTTTCATTGTCGGTAAATCTCTTTTCACGAAGTTTGTGTTTATTAAATACGGACATGGACAAATAACATTGTTACCACAGTTACAGGTACAGGTATAGCTGGTAATCAAAAAAAAACTTTGATTTAATGAAATTTAGCAAAAAGACCGATTCCGTATAAATATAGCTATTTTATTTATCCTCTAAATATCGCTGCATATATAACTTTATTTTCCAGTTTGATATATACAGTAAACATTTGCACTACATATGTATGTATATGCATTAGGTATTAATATGAATAATTTTATGAAATAAGTAAAAACTCACCTACTTTTTCTTGTCGAATCTTAAAATGCGTGGATACGGTAATAATACTCGACACATATACACGATAATTGAGAGGGCGCTTTATTCTATTAGTTACCGCATGATTTATTTTAAGGAAGAGGGGATATAACCACACACCCACATACGTACCGAAATTTTAATACCAATCGGCATTTTTCCGTGTAATTTTAAGCTGCTGTTGAAATTTAAAAATTTGTTAAAACGCTGCTAACCCTAAATAAGAAACTAGATTTTTGCATCATTTCCTATAAAAAATAAAAATTATTTGCGTTTATTTGGAAATTTTTACTTTTTCCGAAAAACAAGGATTTAAATTTACTCCCATTTCTTACAGTGTACATACACTACCGCTCATAATTATTTCGGCACCCTAAATTTGTGATATAAATCAAAGAAAAATAAGACAGAATTATAAATGTATTTATTTCGTAGTTTTATGCAATACACGTCAAAAAGAAAGAAAAATGTTCACAAAGTTTAAACTTTTGTTTCGTCAATGTGACCTCCTTTGGGTTTTATTACTGCAGCGCAAAGGCGCGGCATTCTTGCAATCAGTTTTGCGAGCGTGTCTGGGGTTATTTTCACCCAAGCTGATTGGATTCAAGTCATCGCTCTAGGGTGGCCATTCCATAATCTTTAAAACTCCTTCTGTCTCCAAACGCTGCAAATATTCCTTGCATAGTTTGGACGTGTGTTTTGGGTCATTATACTGTTGAAAGACAAAATTCTGACCCAAAATTCGTGTTCCTGAAGGTATCGCATGCTGCTGTAATATATCCCGGTAACCTTCTTTTTTTAATGTACCTTCAATTTTGACGATGTCGCCAATAGTTGTGCCACCAAAGCAGCCCCAAATCATTACAGATCCGCCCCCACACTTCACTGTGGGGACAATACAGTGCTTACTTGTACATTCGGCCACCAATCGTCTGACAAATGTTCGCCTTCGAGATTCGACAATTTCGAATTAGTACTCATCGGTCCAAAGCACCTTACTCCAGTCTTCCACGGTTCTATTTCGATGTTCACGGGCCCATTGGAGTCGTTTTCGTTTGTTAACTTTCCGCAGCAACAGCTTTTTCATAGCAATTCACACATGAAGGCCGGCTCTCTGTAGGCGACGTTTCACTGTAGCCACGCTAATCGCATTCTCGCGATGTTCATTTACTTCTGCGTGATTTCCGGAGCGGTTTTTCGCCTATTTCTCTTGCTAGTGACTACAATTTCGCGATCTTCTGCAACTATTGTCATGTTTGGCCTTCCACTTCGTGGTTTATTAGAAATACTGCCACTTGCCTTATATTTTTTAATGTTATAATCGACAGTAGCAGGGTGTACTTTTAATTCTCGGGCAATTTGTCTATTAGTTTTGCCACTCTTATGGTAAGCAACTAAAAGCGAACGTGTTAGTGTTGCTAATTTCATATTTGCTAACAGTTTTATCATATTGGATCTAGTTTTTATAATAACGCTTTTGTTTGAAAAGGTATAAAGAAAAAACAAAAGAAATTAAAATTAAAAATTTATTGGCAGATAGGCGAAAAATACCTTAAATTAAAATTGTACGTGTAATTATATAAAATAAAATGAATAGAAAACTAAAAAGTATGTTTCTAGTAAAAACAAAAACGTATCACTACAAATGTTAGGTGCAATGTGGTCTGTATGATTTTCTATTGTGTTGGACTTGAAAACAATCACGTTGCAGGTTCCAAAAATAGTCTGCCGTCATATACGTATCCCATCTGCTAGGGTATCAAGGTATCAAACCTTTGCTCCATTGAATCGCTCGCCTTGTTCTTCACTAAGCTCACCGAGGTTTTCAGGAAATCTGTCCAAATGGTTATGCGGAAAGTGTAATTTAATGCTCATATTAGCACTAAGCCTGTAGAAACGAGTTGCGCTTGCTCTGGAAATCAGTAGAGACTAGACGGACTCGTGTTTTTTCGTCTCATGAGAATGGGTTCGTGTTACCTATTGGTTTCCACGAGAGTCGACCAAACACGAGTCTGTTTAATCTCAGCGAATTTCGTGAAGCGCACGGAAAGTGTACTCGTTTCTGCAGGCCTAATTAGCATCTATTCTCTTAACAATCTACAAATATATTTAAAGCATTTCCCTTCTTTGCGTAAGGCTTTAACAAATTGTTTCATGAGCCCCAGCTTTATCTGAAATGGAGGCGAAATGATTTTATCCCTGTCAAGTATAGACTCGTCACCTACAGTTTAGTCTTCTCTAAATAACCATTTCTTTTTCCAGTGATCTTACTTTACTCTACTATTCCTCATACAGATAAAACAGGGTACTTGGTGTATCCACTTTGTTGCCCAAGCAAAAAATTTACCATTTTTAAATCAACGCAAACGCGAAACATATTGGAACAAACCGGCAAACTCTCGTTTAACGTGATACAAAAATTACAATTATTGGAAAAAAAAAATGAATACTTAGGTGTTATACATTATTTCAAAAACTAGAGCCAGTTAGTAGAAATGCTTCTAAACTCTGCTTCAAATATAATATGAAATCGTATAAACATCTTTGGCTATCGAAAAAAAAAAACGTTTTGTTGGCCTGTATAAGAACTAATATAAAACAGTTAACTTTACTTACACTAGGTCTAAAAATTAAACAAAACATAGTTTTGTTTTTATTTTATATTATATTAGTTGGTTTTAATCTATGTATACTAAAAACATCTAGTAACGAAATAATTTGTCAATAAAAAAATAAAAAACTCATTACTTGGGTAAGTAATGATGGGTAAGCATATATATATATATAAAGACGCTTTGTAGCTTTAACGAAAGCTTGGTGGTAATAATTAAATGTATGTTGAATTTTTTTTCGGGTAGTGCTAGTTTAGGGTGAAATATCATTCAAACGCTACAATAACGACTTGAGGGAATGTGGCGAATTGTAGTATTTCTTCTTCCATAAAGACTTTTTACTGTTTATTTTCTACCTGTTCTAAAATTTTACAAATTACAAATTATATGTATTTGGTAAATATTTAGAGAAGAAAGGAATATGAAATGTAACTTACAATCTAGTAATATCGAATCATTGGAGATGGAACAAGAGCCCTCATCTAGGCTTGCATTTCTATTTATATTTTTTGAACTATCAATATTTGTTTCGGCACTAATAAAACAAATATTATTAGTTGGAAAATCATTCATACCAATATGTAGAATGATTATTTAGTGCAGGGTAGTAAAGTAAAATACCTACTACCGGCTACGTAAGTCAGTCATTATTGGTTGGAGGAACGTAGAATATACATTTCCACTTTTCAAGCATTTCGTTCTAATCTATATTTATTTATAACCACAGGACTTATTTATTTATTGTCGGTAGTGAGACGCATCCGTTTTAGAACAGCTGTTTTAAGTTCCGGGCCTTATCAACTAACTTGTTCTTAGGCAACACATTTAATATATGTAGAGAGTGTAAGGCTCCGCGAACTTCGGACCGTATGGGGGCTTACATTTCTTTATTGATGGTCAAATAATGTAATTTTGTTTATTTTTTTCTCACCAATCCGTCTACCCAGTTGAACATTTTCTTTAAGTTGGTAGATGACAAACGATTGCAAACATACAGAGTTTATTGCTTATTTCGTAGTTTCGTTTGCAAAGCTAACGTATATCTATAAAACCTTATTTTACAGATCTAATCATTTTATTTCTTGTGCTACGTGAAAATAATATATTATTGCCGCATTAATTATGTGTGATATTATTTAAGCATATAATGTAGGTAAGTAAAAAATAACATATTTTCAACTAATTCTAATATATCTTCTTAAAATGTGAGATATTTTTACATGTCGCTTTTAGAAGTAAGGAGGTCATGAACTTGTCGATGCAGTGCTAGGTGATGAAGTGCGGATTTTACTCACGTCAATATGTTTCATTTCATCAGCATAATAATTTGCACCAGGCATATATTTGTATTTATATGCAATGTGAGTAGAACCTTGTCGAGGTACCTAGAGCATTTCTTCCTTCCATTCCAACTATTGAATATATATTTTTTTCATGGACTGATGGAAGTTGATGTCAGTCTGTAGCAATCAGTTAACTAACCGCGGGGATAACTCGCCGCGACAACTCGACGCGAGCCAACTGACCGCAGGGACAACTGGCCGCGAAAATAGTATTATATAATTATGCTAGCATAAATATCGATCACTAGAACTAGGTCACTGTATTGTGAATTTGGAGGTGCATTGAAAATAAGCCTTCAGAAACGAGTGCGCACTCATTAGCGGCGATGATATATTTTGAAAGCGGTTGGACATACCCGAAGTCAAGATTCATACGCGTACGGTTAGTATGTGTATGAATGACGGGTTGGATTGATGATGACGAATCGACGGCGTGTTTTGTTATGTTCGGCGAGTGTTAATAGATTTCTTACCGATTTCCGACATTAGAATACACTGGCACTATTATTAAATGTATTGCTTGCAATATCAACATTTTACCATACAGTATTTTTGTTCGTAAAAGACATGCTAATACCAAACGACACCTGTTAAATGCGAAACGTGATCTACTATAAATTTCTATACGACTTTATTTTTATGTTACGTGTGCGCAACATTCCGCAAAATATTGTAGACCATGAAGAATTTCAAAACTTTCGAGAAAATACATTCCGAAATGGAGATTGCCAACAAGAGGTCAATTATAGTTTAATTCGAACTTTAATTCCATAATTTTGGCCACAGAAACTGCGCGGGTGTGCATTGTCTTGATGAAAGATCTATTTCAAATGAGAACGTTTGTTCCCGATTTCTTCGCTTAACCGGTCCAATAATGGCGCATAATACTTTCCAGTCACTGTTTGTCATCTTTCCAACTAGATGATTCCGCGTACAACTCAAAATACTTGCCGGCCGATGTCACCATGTTTGCCTTCCTCTGATTCCGTTCGCCATCAAAAACCCACTGTTTTGATTGTTCCTTTGTCTCCGGAGTTCTTAAATTAATTCTTAAAGTGCGCAGATCGGTGTCTCTGTAGGTTACGTGAACTATTGATAAGTCGATCGATGGGTGATCCATGCCTAACTCTATCTGTAGACGCCGGTGAGCTGTTTCCGCATGATTGTTGGTTTGATTTAATACCTTGTCATAGACATAGGCTATCTTTTGCCAGTATGTCTTTTATTCATTCTTCCAAGGTAATCTTCAAACCAGTCCAATATTGGCAGCACATCTTCTGGTTAAGTTATCAGATAATGATGCCAGGGCCTATTCTACATTTTGACACAAATACCAGCGCTATAACAATTTTTGCATATAACGCAAATTAAACTTTGTTAGAGCGATTTAGTACACCAACTAATTCACACAATTGCTTTTTCATATTTTTTGATAAAAAAAAACAACTTCGAATTTCTATACGTGAACATTTCTTAGCAATGCTGTTGAAAGCAGCGATTTCAAAGTCACATAGATTTTGGATCAAAGTTGATAAATGTCTCTACACTTGTTAGGTAATAGTGCGCAGAATATGAGATGAACACCTCCAAACTTTTTTGCTAGAACAATATAAATTTGCTTGAATATATTCGGTGCAATTCTGAATGTCCCATCCATAAAAATGTCGTCAGAAGTTTGCGCCATTTCGGGACTTTGTTGCCGTCTAAAAATTAGAGTTCTTTATATCACTGTCAATCAGTAAAAAGCGCGCTACATTTGCTGGTTGTGGCTCATATTGCTCGGGAATTACAAGGGCAACCAGTGTTGTCGATTTTGGTGGAGCTTGATTTATCTCATTGTATTTCCGTCTAATTAGTTTCTTCAATGCTTGTTGACTCGATGAGGAGATCGATCCTTTATTTTTGTAGCTATTGTATCTGCCGCAATTTTGTCAGCGGATGCCTCGTGGTTATGTCTTTATGACTTCATCATCACATGTACACGTGCTTTATACTGCCATCTGTGTTCACGTCATCAAAACTTCCTTTTTGCGTCGGTGGACAGTTTGCAGAATACGTATATAAATCCATCTTTGAAAAACTTATCAGGATCTTGCTGAAACTTGATGTAATCCATGCATTACTAAATATTGAATTTAGCACTTACTTCTAACAACAAAGTAGACATGAACTACTTGTCACATTTATAAATTTAGGAGGATTAAAATTAAACCTTTTTAGTTTAATTTTAATCCTTTTTAGGAATAGTCGTATTTGCCGGCCAGTTAGTCGTGGCCAGTGAGACTCGTAAGCAATAGTCTTCGAACATTTTTACTTCCATTTACATCCTAAACCAAAAATATAAAATTCACCGCACTTTCCTATTAAAAGTTAAATGTTACTTGTGAAATCCAAATAATTAACGTACATTAGATTAATAACTCCATTTTACACATCCCACGCTAGTTACATATTACTTATTGAAACGCGGGGTTTAAATGACATCCAAACAAGTTTTATTATATACAAAACAAAATAGGATGTACAAAACATAAATATTACCACAAATAATAACACACGACTGCTAACCTGTTAACACAATTACATCAAAATGGCGACTCCCGTGGAGTCCGGATGCGCAATGGGCTATGCGTTTTCTGTATAATGTTTTTATCCATGAATGGATAAAAAAAGTTGTATCAAAAAATACAGTTTTCAAATATGATATTCACAATTAAATACAACCTGGATATTTTGTAGCGCACTTTTAATTAATAAATCTTTAAATATTGTCCTTGCTATAATACAATGGTATTGTTTACAGCGTGTTTGGCAGAAAACATCGTGGTGGGATGCAATAAAGAGTTTTTGCCGTATGACCGCTATGCATTATTATATGAATTTCCTCGAAGCATTGTTGGAGTAAAATGTCTGCTGTTTCAACGACCACTT
>CACRWG010004985.1:0-12763 GCA_902654985.2 Oryctes borbonicus
CAGCAATTTGTCGCCCCGAATATCCTTCTTCAAACAGCGTAATAATGCGTGAACGTTTTTCTACACTGGTAGGCTTGCGACGTGCCATTTTGAAGTAAATTTTCTTAAAACTTTCGCGCAAAAACGACAGATGCACACCAACACACGTTTAACAGTAAAATGAAGCAAATTTACATCTTTACGCCTGTGATAAATAAACAAGAGTGATACTGCGATATATTTCCTAAATGTATCGTTCGTTAATAATCCCCAAACGACCCGTTTCAAAAGATCGGTACTTCGAGAGAAATTCTTGGAATGATAATAAAAGGAACTTTATTGTGGTTGTCGCAATATTTCTACTTTACATAATAATTTATGGCTTTAATCCCTTAGAAAAGAGTGTATGCTTAATATTTTTCTAATTTTATGTATTAATAATTGTATACAGTGTGATATAATAGATTTTTATTGTATGACCGAACTTCACTGAACGGCATTGTACAAGGTCATCAAATCGACTTTTTAAGAGTGTTTATAGTTATCGTAATAACAATTTGTCTGCGTACGCCGAATTTGCCGAGTGATTATAGGAAAATAACTTTTGAGAGGAAATAGTGTAAATTTCAAGAAGACAAAACCTTACGTATAAACAGATCAAAATAAACAATGCTTTGCATTGCATTGTTATGAAAAATCTACGACCTAATTACCACACTATTAAAGGTAATTTACATGCTGAGGTCCTAAAGTATCCTTACCACACTAACGACAAATGCTAGCATTCCTAGAAAAAGCAGGTCGATTGGTGTTTTTTGGGGATTTTACCTCTGGAACTAATGCTAACTTGCTTGTCTTAAATAAAATATCCAACATAATTACAAATTATCGAAGTACCTTTCTAACCTTCTGTATACAGCGACCGGATTCAGTATCCATTACTAGAGAGTTCCTCATTTCCAATAACACTAACCTTATAATCTAGTTGACTTGATTGAGGTTTGTCTTTCTTCTGTCTTTCCAGTTTCATGGTAAAAACTACGAGGAAGTCTGAGGCGCAGCTATGGGATTTCCTTTGTCTCCTGCCTGTGCCAATGTCTTTATAGAAGTAAGCCCTATTATCTCACAACCTTAAGCCAAAGTTACCATCAACCCTTCTCCACAGGAACTCCCTTATACTAATGCTAATTTCCATAAGCAAGCGTATCTACCCTACATTCGAGGTATCACCGATCGTATCAGCAATTTCAAGCCCTCTGACTATTTTCCAATCAAAAACCACAATGATCTGGTAGCCCCTGGTATCTACCAGATTCCATATTCGCATGATCTTGTGCATATCGGTGAAGCAAAGCGATCCGTTAGTACTCGTGTCACTGAGAAAGAGCGTTGTACGCGATTGTTGCGTGTAACCAGGTCGAAGCTGCCTGAGCACAGACTGGAAACTTGCCACCAAATCCAATTTAAGTCTACTCGCATCTTGTCTTGCAACCCTCACTGTTGCAGTAGAAAAATCCATGAATCTATAAAGATTTCCAAGCATCCCAACAATTTAAATTGCCTTAATACACACTCCCAATCAATCTGCAGTAACAGCCCTGAAGATGTCCCATAAGAAGTGAGGACAAAACGACGGCAGAAGCTACGACAACGACGAGGCTCTAATCCTAATCACACGTACTTTAACAAAAGGAATATTACGATTTGCGGCAACCAAAATTTCGATAATCTGTTCTCGTTTTTATACCAACACTATTAAACTGACATTTTTCGCACGGCTAATTTCAATTCAAATTGCAATATTATAGATTAGCGTATTAATACGCTTACGTTACAGTTTATCTGCCAAAAAAAAATCATGAATACTCATATTTATCCAAGCGTTTGAAGTACTAGAACGTAATATACGGAGCAGCTCAGAGTTTGCTGTGAAAGAAAACGTTAGAAAAATATTATGTCAACAGTCAGGCGTGTTACTTAGTCCAATTTAGGCAACATTTGATTTGGCATTTCAATATTTAAATCCAATTGACTTATCGAAGTTAATCAAACGGTCCGAACTTAAAGGTAACACTTAGAACTTGACGGAGAGAACGAAAGAAAACATGTGCCCCCTTTCGGTTTTCTTCCATCATTAAAAGCTTGAGTAACTCGGAACTTCTCCGGGCGGGAGGAAACTGACTACATTTTCAATACTATTAAACAAACTCGTCTTTTGTCGACCCTCGAGGAGACCGGTAAGCAACACGAACCCTTTCTCATGAGACGAGTGTATCTAGTCGCTGCAGAAATTTAGCCACCTTTCCTACCTTGCCCATCACTGCCTGCAAGCAAATAATTCCTCGGTTTGGTAAGTTTCAAAAGCTTTGCGTCCGCTTCCGGTTTAATGAAAAATGTCCCACGGTAAAATTTTTTTGGGAAAATTGATTCTTGCTCAAATTGGGACTGTCAAGATTTTGGAAAGATATTTCTGTTTATCTTGCCTAACAAGTTATAGTAGTCGTTTGTTTACTTACATTATTATTAAAACTCCTAGAAATCGCTTAAAATATTAAGTAAGATCTCAACAAAATTTTAATGTGTTAGTGGGAACTTTTTTATATTAACTCTATCGAACAGCAGTGTTGAGGTATTGCCAGAATTCATGCATCATTAAAGTTTTATTTGTTGATCTTCAACGATCGTTTTCATGACGTCGCGCGGTGCATTAACGAGATTAAGTTAATTGGAGTATACACTTTATATGTGCCTGTATTCAAGATAGTTATTTACTTGGAATCAAAAAAGCCAAGGTTGTAAATGAATGCTTAGTAATTAATTTGCTTTCTAAGTTTAACACAACGCTTAGAAATTACGCTAATGTGTTATGTTACAGTCGCGTGCTAGTTCAATGGCAATTACATTTACTTTATCTTTGTTTTAATCTTCTCTAAAGCAATTTATTATAAAATCAATTTTCTATTTTTGATCAAACTAGACTTTGGTTTCTAACTTAACGAAGACTTCGCTTCTAGTTAGAATCCAAAATACGAAATTATGCTCCTATTTGTTAACGATCTTCAATTTCCATGCAGAGAAACCATCTATGTGCGTTGCACTTAGCAGTAGAATTTATCGACACCCGCGGAAACAACTTCACAACTTGCTGAAACCGGACATTCGATACCAAAGCGTTCCGATATTTCTTTGCGACTTTCCGAGTGCCGTAAGCTCAAAACTCTTCTGTTTTTATATTTATTAGATAAATCCAGTAAAGCCATCTTTTTGTATTTTGGGAAGAGGTCGTCGATGCGGTAACCGTAGTGCAAGATTATCACAAAGTAAGTGGTGAAAAACAAATGACGAAACTTATCCATCTCTTTCAAAAATACCACAAAAATATTAGGCTATCAGTATTATCGCAGCGTTTACTTTCCAAATCGGTTGTGATACTGCCACGGCAAGGAAGAGAAAACTTCCAAATTTTATTTATTAATTTCTTTAGTCAGTAAATGAAATGTTTTGCGAATTATATTATACATACTCTATTAAGTGCCTTTTTTAGGAATTAATATTATTTAAATAAGGTTTATTGTCAATGGACAATAAAGTTTACTGTTATTTATGAAATAGTTGTTATTGTTACAAATAAGTTCCTTTTGCCTCTGGGAAATTTGAAAAATATTTACCTACACAAAAAATTTCGATAGCTATTAGAAAACTATCGATAATCTACGTAGTAATCGACATCGATCTTTTATCATCATCAAAATAAACATTAACAATTAACAATTTGTTGTTCAATAATAAATACAGCAGGAGGGATGAATAAAAACATTTTTCTTTATTCGTTATAAATATAGTACAACATTCTCGCCCTTGCAATGGTGTTTAACCCTGAGAGGTTGGGGCTAGCATACGGCATGTCAGCACTTCCCGGCCTTCTATGCTGTGTGCTATGTGTAATACATACCGCAGTGCGAAGTTGATAAGTGCCGGAATTGAACGGAAAGCATTAAAAATGTTGAAAATGCGTAGAAATGCATCAACTTGTCTGTTTGGTAACAGGGTAATAACGTATTTATGGTAATTTCCAGACTTAATATATATAATGGTAAAGAACTCAAGTATTTAGTTTCAGATAAAAGTTTATTATGTTGGAAACCATATATGTGTAGGAACCATGTAAATAGCGCAACACAAAAATTGAAAAAAAAACCGGAAGGAGACCATATAAAGAATTTCTATATGATTTAACCATGATGTTAAGTGCATGCAATGTACTGTTTGCAAAAATCGGACAAACAGTGTTTCATCAGTTTTGGAAAAAACACAATCCAACGTAGGAACTACCAAGTCTGCAGACGTTACGCAGGTATTTGCCATCAGTGCGCGAAAAGATTGAGAATTATGTGAAAACCGCAGTAAAAAATGAATGGTTGTGGCGAAATATAGATGAAGACATACATTAAAAAAAAAATCCGAAGTATCGATTATAGCACAGACAATGTTCTTGAAAGGACCCTTATTTGCTAGCCTAGCTGTAAAACACATCAAAGATGTACTACCAAAGCTATTCATAGTGTATTAGTTAGAACATTAGACAACTTTGAAATTTCATTAAAGCAAGTGTTAATGGTGGTTACCGACGCTGCTGCGGTTATGCTTCGCGCAAGTCAATTATTCAAAGCTGTTCAACCGAATTTGCTGCACATAACATGTCTATTTCATGCTTTACACCTTGTAGCAGACACTATACAAAAATGTTATCCCGATGTGGATCAACTAATAGCACAGACGAAAGCGGTTTTTCTTAAATCACCGAAACGTATTCGGTTATTTCGTTCACAGTTTCCTAATATACAGGAACCGCCACAGCCAATTCTTACACGATGGGGTTAGAAGCAGCATTCTATTATTTTAAACATTTTGAAAAAAATAGCTGCAAATGCAATTTTAAAATCTTCAAGTTGCAGCAGATTTCAAAACTATTAACGACAATTACGTTCCAGCAGCCGACGCAATAAAAAAATTGCAAAATACTTCGTTGTCGTTACGGGATTCGTGCGAAATTGTTGATCACCTACAAACAGCGCTACCTATTTTGCATGACGAAAAAAGTGTTCCTGTCCGAGAAAAATTTAACACTATATTACGTAAAAATTTGGATTTTTCTAGATTACGCCACCTTCTTAGCAATAGTGTTGTAGATGATCCGTTATATAAATTCAAAGATCACTTGAAGTACGCGAATATTACATCGCTAGATGTAGAACGACCTTTTTCTGCGTATAAGCAGATATATACGCCGCAACGGACGGGTCTTAAAGAGATCGCCGTAGAAACGTACGCTGTGATACAAGTGTTGAAGGCCTCACTTCCGGATTTCTTTTCAGCTATCTAAGGATATTCGGTAAGTTGTTTACTACATTATGCTTGCGTTCTCATAAATTCTCTTATTGTTTTTTGTTCTAATAACGCGCACGTTTATTTCGGTTAACCCAGCGCGGTGACGCTACTGCTAGGCAATCAACTTGTTGCGCTCTAGTTATAAACATATATGTGACTAGACTTTGTGTATTTATATATTTCCGAAGCCAGACATGTCTGAAATAGTAACGTAGGCTTCCGCAGCCAGAGTCAGTGTTCTGGGTTCGGACCCAGTCGATTAAACGAAAACTCGACGTTTCGCCCACAATCACATGGGGCTTCTTCGGGAGAGGGAAAGGTGGTACGCCACAGTAACTCAACATGTAATCCTCCAGAGGCGAAACTAACTGATCGGGAAGCAGTTGATCACGGTAACTGAGCATGTGAACCATGCCAGAGGCGAAAATCAACTGCAGTAGGATACATTTAGTTTTAGCCACGTATGTCCTTTGCATATTTTACTTCTTGCAATAAACTAAAGTGGTCTTTTTAATTAGGTTAAAATTATCTTATTGTATAGTTATGCAGCTGTAAAATAACGAAGATTCAAATTTTTGAAATAATCTAAGGTTACTAAAGTATGTGAACAATACTAATATCAAGTAAAGTATTTTATTTAGTATCAATCTAAACATTTTTAATCAGTACTACTCTAACAAATGAGACTTATAGTCAGTAAAGTTAAGCAATGAAACTTTATAAATAAAATTTATTTAAATATAAACTGCTAATATAACACATTATCTTGAATGCATAAAATAGTCTATAGCAGTAGAAAAGGCGGCAAATCCAGCTGCACCAAAAATTCCAGCTTTAACCCCAGCTAGAAAATAAATATTGTTATATATTATGAATCGAGGTAATATAGCCTAGCTCTCTATCACCCAGGAAACACTATCACAAAACTCTAACAACTGTTTTATTATTTATAATCAAATGCAATACGTTTTAAAATCCTGCACATATCATATTATTTATCAAATTTAAAACAAACAAGAAACTATCTAAATAATAATACCTCTCAATCCTATTATACCACCAGTAACACCGCCTGCATAAGTACCATTTTTCCAATCACTTTTACCTCGACTCTACAAAATTCATTCATATATAACAATGAAAATATCTTATTTCTCTTCGTCATTACGCTTTCAATTGTGCATTCAATCGCTGAAAACATCAAACCAATTAATGCAAAATTCTTCGCATAGCTTAAAGTTGTGGTCTTCATTTCCTTGAAAACCTGCCTAGCCGTTTGTTGTTCGAGTTCAACCGTTGGAGGTCCCATGCTTGACGAAAATAAACCAATAGCAGCACCTAGCCCATATCCTACATACAAAAAATATATCTTTATTATTTTGTAATATGGCAAATAAAGTTTGAATTACCGATGACACAACTCATAACTGACTTAAATGCACAGCTTTCGAAGGCTGCTTCGACCATTTTCTCTTCGTCAGACTTTAGCTTCACAGGGCCCAAATTTTTAGGTATAACGATATTCTCGCGGTATCTAGTGTTATTTCCTAAAAAAAAATTTGTCAAATTTACCCAATCTTCATTGGATAATCTGCGTTTTTCTTCGTTGTCTGACATGTTATTATCTAAATTCTTGCTTGTATTAAATGATTATGCGCGTAAAGTGTATAAATATATTTCCTATTAAAGGATTTAATTCATTTTTAATTAAATTTAAAAGCAGATCATAATGTTAAAAAATTGTAGGTTAGACGAGGTTATAATTAATTTGAGATTTATTTTCTTTTGTTAGTGTCACCATCTTATGATTTTGCTCAGTAGTTAACATGACTCAATATACAGGAAACTGTAAGGACAAATAAAATAAAAGAAATAATAATTCTATAGAATCAATATCTATAAAAATAACTAAGAATTTTAGACTACTATCATTTATTACCTTTTACTTTGTTATATTGTTATGCTTAAACTTTCTTGTTGGAAATTTGTCTGTTGTTATTTAGACCGCCATCTGATGTTAATTGTACGCAATTGAAAGGAAAGTCGGTAAAGCAGGTGTTTTCAAGTGCTCAATACACAAGATACAATATTCTATACATTAAATTAAAAAACAAGAATATACAAATAATACAAACTACGCTAATCTTAGTACACTAAACGGTAATTCTCATTACGTGATACAAAATTTAATAACGCTGTGAACAAGTTTAATCAGCAGCATAGACATGGGCGTATCCAAAGGGGAGCAGGGAGGGGCCATCCTATTTAAACAAAATATTACGCTCTACATTCAGCAACAAATTAATCAATTTATAGAACTTCTAGAAAATCTATCAATTTTCATTTTATGTTTCTGGTATTTACACATGTCCAGAAATTGATCAATTTCATGATCTCCTTCTGTACCCTGCAGTTTAATACATACCCAGGATTATACGTTGTGTAAAACATCCTTTAGATTATGTTCAATTATATTTATATCCATCATAATGTATTAATTTATATCACACCCTTTTTAAGTTGCCGGCAATCATTTTCTGACTAACGACTACCACATAATTTTTCTCTGCTCCATCAAAATTGAACAACGCAAAACCTGTGAAAATTGATCTACTAAATGTTGAACAAGTTATTGATGGGTGTAATTTGCAATGTGCACTTTTTCACATTGATCAACCTCTACCATGATTACTCTTTCATTGGAGTACATAAACTTCATCCTGGGGAAAATGTTAGACGTGCTCAGTTTTGTGAAGATATATTGATTAGAATTCAGGTAGACTAACTGTTCGTTAAAACGACCATTTGGACGGACGAGGCAAAATTTAGTAGGGAAGGTATTATAAATACGCGAAATTGGCATTACTGGGCTAGAGAAGATCCTCATATCGTTAAAGCAAATTTTCAAAATGATTTTAATTTTAATGTATTTTGCCTTATTATGCTTGGCCGAGTTTCATTCAAAATTTAACTATTCAAAGATATTTAGAAACTTTGAGTACGACAGTATATGATTTTGTAGATCTGCCTCTTAATTTACTTCAACATTGCTGGTATCAAATGGAAGAAGCTCCAGCACATTCCGCCAATGATGTTGGGTCTGAACTAGCAAACATATTCGAAGATCGTTGGCTTGGCTCCAATCGATTATGGCAAGGGCTACCTAGAACTCCCCATATAATTTGGATATTTACGTGAACTTATATAAAAGAACAAGTATATACCAATCCAATACATTCAATATAAAAATTATAGCGAAAGGTTAGATCTTTCACAACTTCAGAAGGCTTGCATAATAGTTCAGTCAAGAAAGAAAGAAAAGATACGTGGAAAATAACGACGGTCACATAGATAATTAATGAATCTTTACCTTATTTCAATTTTTTCTTTATTGTTTATCGTAAGCTTTTTAACACATAATATGTTTATGTTATGTGCTTAAAAAGTAATGATTGGAATTTTAATCAAAATTAAAATGAAATATTATTAATAATACTCATTATTAATAATATTAATAATATTATTAATAATATTCATTTAAGATCAGAATGACTTTGATATATTATTGAAATAATTAATGATTATTTAAAAAAACTGAAATAACTCGAAATTCTTTAAAAGTAGGTATAGAGGAGAATGTTAATAAAGGTCGATGTAGAATTTAATTCTGCTTCATAATATGAAATAAAAAATGGGCCATTGTATTTACAGAATTCAACTTTAGATGCTGTGGAATTCGCGCTAAATTGAAGTTTTAGCCAAACCACCTGTACATAATTGAACTACAATACTTAAGGGTTTTTCTAAAAGCAGCGCAAATAGCGATGCTTACTTCTTTAAAATAATTGCCACGGATAATCAAAAGTTATTGTCCTAATGAGAGGAAATTCAAAATAACTGAAAGGTAAGAGGTAGGTATAGGGACACCTACTAAAATTGTATCCAAAATAACATGTAGAAATGAAGTATTTTCATCGAGTGGGCCAAGGTTCAGTTAACTAAAGACTAATTTTAAAAAAAAGTGGGATTTGTACACCGACAATACTTTTAACGAATAGTTTCAATCAATCAGCCTGTATATAAAAAAATGGTTTCGATCGTTTATGATCTAAACTACATATCTTTCTGGACGTTATTTAGTCAGTTATCAATTTTTAATCGAACTTCAATGCACAAAGGTAAGAAAATACACAAAAAATATAGCAAATAACTGTATGTGGGAATTAGGCTTTTTAATGTTGGGATTCTAAAAAATTAAAAATTTGTTTCCATTTGCTGCAAATCATTCTGCTCTGGCAACCATATCTGCATATTTTTGAACATATCAAGTCAATTAAATTTTGTAATAAAACTAGTAGCTCCGGGTTTTTACAACTTTTAAATTGGACATTTTTCGTAACTCTTTCAAAACTTGCTAAAATGTAGATTGTGAATATCTTTAGTAGAGCGATATTAAGAAAAGTGGTGAAAATAAAACATATGTCGAAAAATATAGATATAATTTTATTAGTTTTAGTGGCACAAATGGTAATATAATATATTTTACAAAGGCATCAAATATGCTGATCACAGCCCTCTTGTAAAAGATTGTATCAATGCACAATGCTCTACAAACAACCGAAACCTGGCCAAAGCCACAAACTGCAAAAGTTTATAAAACGGACTCGGCGATTAAATAATTTTAGGGTTGAAGGTATCGTGTTTTCAACCTTACAGGTAATACTGCAGTGTGCCTGTTTCTCAATCTGCGATAAAAGATGAAGTTAACCGACAGTTACTGCTTGTTTATTATACTTTGTACGTGTGAAAAAAATTGTAAACTTTTGCAGTACCTTTTAAGAAACAAGAAGTAATGAATTTACATTAAAATTATTTCATAGATTGTACTTTCACAAGTAATTTTTAATCATGAACATATTATGCGGATACTTGAGCATTTTTTAGTATTAGGAATTTTATTGTTATAGGTACCTATCCATGTGTTAGTCCAGTTTACCGTTACTTATTTTTTGTTTTATTTTAGCTATAGCGTACAATGCTACTAAAGGAGGTAAAAGGTAACAGTAAGAAGAAGGCAATTGACTTTATTGTCCAAAAAAGATCTACGGCGTCTGCATTTTATATCTACAATGAACAAGGGTTGCTATACCAATTATTTAACAAAATAGACCAATATAATAGGCATCAACACAACGCATATTTTCAAACCTCATGAAATAGATCGCCCTTTGACGTCTGTAGATGGTAGACCTAGAACAAGTTTCCATGATAGCAGTGCAAGGACCAAACGGTGCAAAACAAAAGACCTGTAATCTAATGAAAGTAGTATGAGCCTTGCCTATACAGCCTCTATGAAATATCGACAGGCAGGAGGCGTATTTGCTTAAAGAAATGGAGAACTCTCCAACTAGAGCAAAAAAAAAAAATTAGGACGTAATGGGAATCCGTCCAAAAG
Source organism: Oryctes borbonicus (assembly GCA_902654985.2). Taxonomy (NCBI): domain Eukaryota; kingdom Metazoa; phylum Arthropoda; class Insecta; order Coleoptera; family Scarabaeidae; genus Oryctes; species Oryctes borbonicus. The sequence goes on from CACRWG010004985.1 coordinate 10,823, forward strand.
AAATGCGCCCTACCCACCATTTATAGCTTTGATGATGCATTAGCATTATTTCTTGAATTTGATCTTCGAAGCATTACTACCAGCTAATACGAAATAGTACCAAGAACCATATACCCCGCCTATAATATTCTTGGAGCAAAGAAGAGGTGTTACTCGTGTAATATTGTCGTCACAGAGTCGGTTGTAGAGGTGCCACTATAGTGTCTTCTAGATCACATAACGAGGCAGATTCTTGATGCACAGGAATCAGTTCTTGACATAATTTCAGCGGAATACCGAACCCAGCTCACCTTACTTGCCAAATGGGGATGCAATGGTACAACTGGTCAAGCCCAATATAAACGGAAGAGTAAAGACAAAGAATTTCAGGATACAATGTTTTTTTACTTCGCTGGCCCCACTTTAAATGTTTTATAAGGCAAACATTGAAAAGGTGATAGTATGGAAAAACGTAAGGGCATCGTCGACTAAGTTTTGTAGAGCCATTAAATTACAATTTCATAAAGAGACATCCAAATTGTTAGACAAGAAGCTGATATTGTTAATAAATGTGAAACACATAGAAGGTTTGATTCCGACAATAAACGACGACAAACAGTACAAAGTTACCATCCTCTTTCGCCATGGTAGATGGGAAAATATGTAACGCGCTTACTGAAAATAGATCAGCGCAGAAGTGTTACGTATGCGGAGTCACTCCAAAGCACATGATGTAATCAAAGCAGAAGACTTGAGGATCTAAAAACATCTAACACGTTGACCGCCGCAGTGGTAAGAATTTTTGCGGTCTCTGGGGCCACGCATTTTTTTCTTTTAAACACTTTATATGTGTCATAAGGGTGTTATGATATTATCACATGCTGCAGTTTTGTTTCCAAATAAGATTTTAAAGCGCGAGGCAAGTGTGCATTGCGCGGCATAGTGACCGAAAGTTTAATGCAGAGGTCACGCAATGCTCACGCTCTGCAGGGAGAGACTTGTAAATTGTAAAGTTCAAAAAAATTAAAATGGGGGATTATGAAAAAGAACAAGCCCATTCGTTAACACTTTGGAAAGAAATGGCGTCAGAGGAAGATTATGAAAGTTCTTCAGAAATTTATAAACCAAGCAGTGTCTCTTCTGAATCTATTGACTCTCCTGTGCTAAAAAGAGAAAAGAAAAGGCGCTAAATGAACACCTGATACTCTTGTTGAGCCTATTACGTCACGTCAAATACCTACTGGCAGTATTGTTCAAGAAAGTAAAGTAAGAGATGAACAGTTGCATTCAGGGGCTGGTGCTACCACTCATATTGAAGATACAATTGAAGAAGTGATCATGTTATAAAATGGTCTTTAGTTTTTTGTTGAAGATATAAAAATTTTTTTTTGTTTATATTCTACTTTGTTTTTTTTTGCTTATTTTTGAACGAGAAAGTAAATTGATCACGAATTTGCTGCGTTTATTTACCATTTTAGCAAAAAACAAAATGACACAGCAAACATTATAAAGGCAATAATGATAAAAACGAAGGTATAGTTATTCACATTATTGAGCAACAAGTACTACAGCTGAAGCCAGGCCAACTACATTTATTTGTTCACTTTTTTTCCCATAGCATTGCCATTTAAATGCGAGGCAAATGTGGCCAACACAGCTTCAAGTGAAATACTACATACGATGCACTTGTGTGCGGCGCGGTCAGTGCGGCAATGAGTATTGCGAGGCGCGCGAGCTTCACACGACGGTCAACGTGTTAAATTTCTCCACTTTGCGTGCATGTTTAAGGGCCTGGCATAATGACTGCAGTTTGAAATCGACAGAAGTAAATGAATGCGAACTCAACTTCGCAATTAACGAATTCTGGATTGTACGGTTTACGAACATATGTACTAGAACAAGCGAATTAATGGAAGCCTTGAATATGAGCTTATCGCATCATAAATAATTACTGTCTGGTTT
>CACRWG010004988.1:0-12721 GCA_902654985.2 Oryctes borbonicus
GTAGAAACTAATAGTAAGAAATTTGTGGAACTGCCTTTTCACAGTATATCGGAAGGTATTAGTAAAGTTTTTAGGGGTCAAGATATGAACGTATGTTTCAGTTCTTGTAATACACTTAAAATCCTTCTTGGCAATCCGAAAGGTAAACCGAAAGTGGAGAATTTATAAAATTGCATGCAGTGACCGCGACAAAGCTTATATTGCTCAAACGAAAAGATCGATAAACACTAGATTCAAAGAACACCTCAGAGCTTATCGATTTGCTAGATTCGAATCGTCAAATGGATACTTTCTGTGTCGTTTGCCATTTTTTTTTTCCAATTTGATGCTTTATTCTGATAAATAACATTTGCTCAGCAATTTTACCTCACTAGATGCGCAGTGCCCATCAGTGTCGAATGGATACTATCTATATTCCTACGCTCTTCCTCAGATGTTGTTATACAATTAACAACCTAATGGTCCTATTTTAACTCTGTTTAGGTGAATTTCTAACAAAGAAATAACAGATTGTATCCTTTGCGATCTTAAAATCATTTTAACTTCATAAGGATGAACCTAAATAAATGTTTTCACCGTTTGGAATACAAAAAAAGCAACTACTTGTTAGTTAACAACAGTGTTACTTTAACATAAAATATCTGACGAATTAACTAATTGCGAGGTGACCGGTGACCGAATGGTCATTCGGTCACCGGTTAATGATGAGTACCATTCGTGTCCTCGAAACGGCCGTCCCGGACTATTTATTATATTACTATATAATAAATTAAACATGTGTGGTGCGGAGGGTGCCGATACTTATGTGTTGTTTACCATTGAATAATAGTTAAAATTGTCAAATCTTTCTATTTGAGTTGTTTATAAGCCACCTACCTTAAATTATAAATATTTTTGTGATGAGTTGGAGCACTCTTTTCTGCAGTTTTCGGCTTCATATGACGTGATCACGTTTATGGGTAAATCTTCTTAAGTTTAGCAATCTAAACGCTTTATACCTAAATTATGTACTTGACATCTTGGAACTAAAGAAATTTCTAATGAATCCCACACACGTAACGAACTCTCGTGCCTCCTTGATTGATGTTATTATTTCGTGCAATGAAAATTTTATCTCGGATATGGCAGTTTCCAATGTTGATTTTTTCGATCATGATGTAGTTAGTTGTCACTTGAGACTTGCTAGACCAACAGTCCTACCTTCCTTTGTTACTTATCGGTCATTTAGAAATTTCAACGAACAACTACACTGCTCAAAACAATTATGGGATATTTGGAAAAATGATAATAAAATAAATAAATAATGAATGTAGCACCTCGCAAATATTTGTATATATAACTACAACTTTTTAAATAAGAAACCGAACCCATTGACAAGTTTGAACTTGTTTGTTCCCGAATTGTACGCGGTGGCATATTTCTTGCTGCAACACGTCTTCCTAAAGCATCCCAAGCATGTTCGATAGGATTACCATCAGGAGAATTTGCTAGCCAGTCCATTCTATTGATTTCCAATTGTTCAATCCAGTTGTTCACGATGTTTGCCCGATGTGGACGAGCATTGTTATCCATTAAAATGAATCTTTCACCCATAGCGCCAGCGTACGGTAGAACAATGGGTCTCAAAATTTCATCCAGATACCTGTGAGCAGTCAGGTTGCCATTCTGTATCACATAAAGGTCTGTATGACCTCCCGCGCTTATCCCAGCCCATACCATTACACTCCCACCTTCATATTGCGGCCTTTCTCGAACAAATTGTGAATGATTACGTATTCCAGGTTCACGCCAAATTAAAATGCGCCTATTATCTAGGGCGAATCTGGATTCGCGACAAAACAATACTTGTGCCCAGTCATCGTGACTCCAATTTTTGTGTTGCTCAGCCCATATTCTTCGCACCTTTATATGAAGAGTATAACGTTGTGAAGACGATTTCTTATTGTTTGAGTTGATACTACTCTTACCGTAGCAACGGCAAGCTCACTTCTAAGCTGTGTTGCGTTACGAGTGCGGTTTCTACGTGCAAATACTGTTAGGTATCGATCATCTCTTGGTGTTGTAGATGCTGGGGGTCCTTGTCCTCGTCTTCTCTGAACATCTCCAGTTTCTAGAAACCGATTCCACAAACGCGAAATCACACTTTGGCTAACTGCAAAAACTTCAGCAACAGCTGTCTCCGTCCACCTTCCAATTGACCTGTCGCTCTGCAAGCCTGCGCATGAGTCAAATCACGTTGCCTTTCCATTATTACCCGTAATTACGGTTAAAAATTTGCTATGGTACGGAAAATGGTAATAATAATAAACACATTCCTTTTGTAACATCCGGATTATCTAATAGACCTACTCTTTGACTAACTGACAATATCAGGTTAATGATGAGCTTGAGAGAAAATGTGAAAAGACAATATGTTGTGACTAAACTTCCTGTTCGTTTTGAATATTATAAATTTCTACGCAATCTCACAAATAAGTCGATTAAAGACGAAAAATGGGCGTATTTTACTTTGAATCTTGTAGTCAGAAAGCCAAATGTAAGAAACTCAAAGTCCTAAATATCAAAAAACTGAATAAATCCGCGATGCCTGACCATCTCAATGATGGCGACTCCATTAATAAATTTTTTATTCATTCATTGTCTACAACTCAGCATAGTACCTCTGAAACTGTGGACTTCTATTTGAATTCTAAATTTAAAGATAATATGCGTAATTTTTCATTTACTACGGTTGATGTTGCTATTGTGGGCGGATGTATTGGTGAATTCAGGAGTAATACCAGATACCAGATTCGATAATCTTTCTTTGCAATTAATTCAACTTTGTTGTCCCCATATCTCGCCTCATGTTACAAATATTATTAACTCCCGTATATTACCTAATACATTCCCTGCTTCGTAGAAGCATGCTATTATTATTCCTATTCCAAAAAGTCTCCAGTACAAAATCATTCGGATTTGCGTCCTAGTTTGTTGCCATTCTTCTATCTGTTTTGAGCTATATAGGGCTGTCTACTGATGTTTAATTCTTTCACAGTTACTTATCAAATCGAACACAATGTGTTAAAGTGGCCAGCGGCGTTTCTGACCACGTCCCTGTGTTGCGTGGAGGTCCTGAGGGTTCTGTAAAATAGTAAAATCCAGGTTATTTTTCTCATTTATCAGATCTTGCCAGGAGTATGCCACTTTTATCTTGTCTCCTATTTATCCGACTTATACCAACTCAATAGAATCTGTACAAAGGAAATTTTTTAAATTTCTATCAATTTTATCCTGAGAGAGGCCTTGTTGAATAAGTACGATTTTACATCTTTGTATGTAAGAAGAAACATTTCTTTTCTCAAATTTTTATTTTTCTTGTTACATAATAGAATTGTTCATGCCTTAATTCCAGGTCATCACCTACTTTTTATTGTGGCCCCTCACGAACAAATGTGTTAGGATGAGATCGTTAATTTCATCGTGACCTTAGATCTGTGTGATGTTAACGCCGTCACATTCAGCTGCATTATGAATGCGGCTTATCTCCGTTTTGCAGAAAATAATAATTAATTATTCAATTTTTCCTGGATTTAATGTTTTGTTACTATTTTTTTTTTGTATTTGCTACGCTGTTAATTTTTATGCATTTATGTATATGTTACTTACGCTGTCATGTATTTTTTGTATTTTTTCTTGTAATTGGGTTGTAAACCTGTTGAAAAATATATATTGCTATTATTCTTACTATAAAAAAAATAATGTTGATTACTATTTCCGGTATAACCGGAAGTGTCACAATAGCATATTTCGGCTTTAGTGTACTGGCAAAATGTTCTAATGAATAGTCTTTCCATACAACGATCGATGGAGGTCCCTGTGAAACAACCTGTATACTTAAATAGTCAAATTTAGGCGGACATATTTTGGCTCTTATCGATAAATCAACAGCTTAAAATATTATTTTATTCGTTGTAATTTTTGAATTTTTCGCTGCTGTGCTGCCTTCAATATTATTGCTGGCGTCACTTGCGGCTGTGTATTATAAATGTGGTATTTTATGAAGCTGGTATGGATTGAAATCTAGTGCTAGCTATAGGAATGAGTCAGTTAAAATAAAATTCAAATCAAGGTCACGTTGCATTTTTACACGCCTTTATAGGTAGGGCTTATTTTCTCACAAACCCCATTGTTGCAATAGCTCTTGTATTATTTTGATAACCCAGCTGTAACTATGATGGGATCACTAAACGCGAAGCGAACGAATCGCGTGATGCCCAATGTGGCGAGAACTGTCTTTACGGAGTTTTAAGATAGAACTTACTAGGGACGATCTCGAACCCGGAAATTCAAAAAATTATGAAACTTTGGGAACATTTTTTTCTGCGGACAAGCACTCTGAGTGTTGTCTGGATGTTTGATAATTGAAAATTTTCCATTTTGTCTCTGCGCATAACGCACTAACGGTAAGAGGTAAAGAAAAAGTTTTAAGGCACAAATTGTCAACAAACGTTTTTGCAAATATTGTTTTCGAATAGGTAACATATTTGGGATTAATAATAGGTAACAGAGATTGGTTGATTGTGTAACAGATCTGTAGTTGCAGTGTTGTGTGCACGGTGACGAAACTCAAAGGAATGTTGAAAATACAGGAATTTGTACATCGTGTGATGGCATGGCTACCGGATATGGAACAACGAGGAGGATACATAAAATCTTGTTGCGTGGAAGCAAAAGTTACTGCATTTTCAAATTCATTCGGTCTTTGATCAACGTATTGGCTTTTATACGAAACGTAAATAAATAATTCGTGTTATTTTGGCACCGAAAGTTGATTATAAACAAGAGATTGATAATGTTATTGCGTTCATGTAATACAATATCATAATCATACAGCAGTACAAGATCTTACAAAGTTTTTCCATATGCGAAAACCACATACGCTGCCGTTCAGAGAAGTTTGTTGGCAAAAAACATGAAAAGGTTACAGAAACAAACGAAACTAAAAACAAAATGCAATTTTATTGTATGTACAGGTAAAAAAGACAAAAATAAATAAATAAAAAGTTATTCTGGCCTAATATAACATACTGAACATTATATTTTGTTTTCATCCAAAAAACCTCCTTTGCTGTTAATCACCGCTCGAACTATTCTAGTCATTCTTTCGATAAGTTTTGTTAGAACGGATTGTGGAATATTAATCCATTCATGTTGCAGAATATTCCGTAAATGTTCTTGTGAAGTTGGGCATAATTTTTGGATCCTTCTGTCCAGTTCATCCCACAAGAACTCTATAGGGTTCAAATCTGGGCTTTGTGGGGGCCATGTCATTACTTTCAGGGTGTGCTGTTCTTCTTGCTCCTTTAGATAGTTCTTACACACTAACGCAGTATGTTTTGGGTCGTTGTCATGCATGAATGTAAAGTTACGGCCTATTATACGCAATCCCGATGGCACTGCATGATGCTGGAATATTGCAAAATAATTTTCCTTCCTCATTACATCCTGCACTCTGCATAAATCTCCCGTCCCAGCAAAGGAGAAGCATCCCCACACTAACACAGAACTACGCCCTTGCTTCACTGTAGGCACAATGCAGTTCGGGATCACTTTTCGGTTTTTAGATCTTCGGACATAAACTCGTCGATTTTGCCCAAAAACCTCAAACTTTGACTCGTCACTCCAAAGCACGTGTTTCCAATCATCTAACGACCAATCTAGATGAGAACGGGCCCACTGTAGCCGTTTTGCTCTGTCGCCCCGACGTAATAAGGGTTTTCGAATGGCAATGCGTCCATGAAGGTCCGCTTGTTGAAGTCAACGTTTTACCGTACTCGCCGAAATTTGTACTTCACGGCCGCGATTGACTTCGGCTGCTATTTGTGGCGCTGTTAATTTCCTATTGCGTTTGCTTAATAATACAATTCTCAAATCTTCAGCTTTTGTTGTTTTCCTACATGCTCCAGGACGAACACGATTTTCTATAGTTCCAGTTGTCCGATATCGCTTTATGATGTCATTTACTGTTGAACTTCTCATATTTATTTATTCAGCAATTTGTCGCCCCGTATATCCTTCTTCAAACAGCGTAATAATGCGTGAACGTTTTTCTACACTGGTAGGCTTGCCACGTGCCATTTTGAAGTAAGTTTTCTTAAAACTTTCGCGCAAAGCGACAGATGCACACCAACACACGTTTAACAGTAAAATGAAGCAAATTTATATCTTTACGCCTGTGATAAATAAACAAGAGTGATACTGCGGTATATTTCCTAAATGTATTGTTCGTTAATAATCCCCAAACGACCCGTTTCAAAAGATCGGTACTTCCAAGAAATTCTTGGAATGATTATAAAAGGGACTTTATTGTGGTTGTCGCAATATTTCTACTTTACATAATAATTTATGGCTTTAATCCCTTAGAAAAGAGTGTATGCTTAATATTTTTCTAATTTTATGTATTAATAATTGTATACAGTGTGATATAATAGATTTTTATTGTATGAGCAAACTTCACTGAACGGCAGTGTACATCAAGAGTTTGTGTCATTGATATAGTTTTCTTCAGTATCGTTAGCATATTCACATGTTTGTTAGATGGTACATTGTTTATTAACGTGTTCAAGAACAAAATGCCGTGACCTCCCACATTTGGCAAGTACACATCGCTTAACGATTGCTGAAATTGTTCTTTTGTTAATTTTTCAGATGTGAATGCTGCGAAATGAACCTTCCACGGTCGAAACAAAGATTGTGACATACGCGGAGCGAAATGAGCACTTCGCTCTTTGAGGGCAATGTATAGAGGTAAGATATAGGACGACACGGCTGCTCCTCATCATCAGCTAATCAAACAAAATTCGTACCAAATAAATAATACCCACATCTTTCTCTTTCCCAGACTCTTCAAGATGCAAACATTCCAATTGGCGCAATGGCGAAGCAAACACCCGGCTCCAAATGCGATACGGGCAGCAAATACGAACTCAGTGTAACAGCATTGGTTGCTGCCTTCCTCTCCAAAAACAAAAATGTGGAAAATTACCGCATCTTCTCCAATTTCGACGCAGCGCAGCCGTTCGATGATATAGTGGCAGAGGTACGGTTTAAAGAAGTAGAGCAGTACCAAACATACGTGATCCAAGTAAAATCTGGAAAAGATAAGCTGAATATAAACAAATATTGCGATGGATATGACAAAATTATAGGAAGGGAAGGTCTGAAGCTTGGAGAAAATGTTAGGAAAGAGCCCATTTATTTTTTGTATTTTTGTAGTAAGCATCCACCAAAGGATACTTTTTCCATAACAAAACACGATGACATAATTGATCTCAAACTTAAACCGCGGAATAGACCATATAATATACACGAAACCATTTTTAACGCCGCCTCTTACGAATTATATTCTGAGGATCCGAAATTGGAAGATTATCGGAAATTTTTCAATAGATTTTATTTGTTTCTAAACCAGCCTGGTACCCAAAAAATTATTAACTTAATTAAAGGCATGTGGAATATTGACAATCCTTCGTTTATACTTCTTTATTTAGACAACTACTTTGCCAAGAATACAGACGGTCTGGATAAGGCAGCATTCGAGCATGAATTGTTAAAACTACGCCTTCATGATTACGTTGTAACACCTACAAAAGCAGTCGCACTGCAACACAGGGCGGTGCACGAATGGAATCGGTTAACCCTAGAGCAAGATATCACTATAGTATGCAATGAAACAAACATCGAACCATACCTATTTGGATGCATTTTAGTAAATATTTCGGATGTAATCAGTCTTGACGAATGGAACCGTTGTGTCGAGAACGTAGGAAAGTTGGACCGTGACGTTAAAAGTAGGCTTAAAGCGAAATCTTTTAAACCAGAGACGTTGAAGGATCTCGTAATCCAGGTATGGATGGATGGCCAAGCACCTCTTCCTTTAAGAGTCGATACGTCGCTTTCGCTTCTAAAGACATTTTCTCATTTAAACAAAAGTTACATTATAATAGATTCCGAAGTCGACAAAAGGTACAGCGAAATGAGAAGTTACGAATTGCGGGTATTTAGGGATCTAAGCGGCGTGGAAGCTGACAAAATTATGAAGGAAATTCCAGTTTCGATGCAAGGTAGGAAGCCTGTTTCTTTGTTCAAAATTGTTAATGGGGATAAGAAGTTAATGAAAACTGTAACCTGCTTGCATATTATCAGCTTCATAAAACCAAGAGCAGTATATGTAAAGCGAGAATGCTTAGAACGTAACGATTACATGTTATTTGTTATCGAGACTTCAAATCCAGAAGTGTGCAGCCAGACCGAGCGACGGCTGAGAGGAAATAATATCGTAGTGTACTGTGAACCTGGCCAAAGTTATGATTATTACAATAAAATGAGAGCAGATCCTAGATTTAAAAGCTATAAAATTTACCGTCTGCGTTTGACAGAAGAGAATAAGCTAACGCTAATGACAAGGATGGTAGGCCTAAGTACAGCACAACATGAGGAAGAATATCATGGTCTAGAGTGTTTCTTTATTGATCGAAACGGAGAAAGTGTATATATAGAGGGTGGTGATATTATACCGACTATCGGCGAAGTACCGATCCATGTCCGTTGGAGGTATATACCTCGTTATTTGCGCGAACGTGTTAAAGAAAAAAAAGAATTACTGAAGGAAGACGTCCCTGATGAATCCAACACGCGGTATACCGGAAGACTGTTAAGAGAAAAAGATTTCTTCACAGAAAGCAGTGGCAAAATTACTGTTATAACAGGAGATCCGGGCATCGGCAAGACTACACTCTTGCACTCATTGTTTGGCTTTTGCGAATCTGAATATTATGTATTATTCGTCGACTTGGCACGCCATCAAGTTGATTTGCATCGTGGCAAACTAAAATCTTTCCAGCATCTTATAGATTTGGCACGCAATAGGTGTAATTCTTTACAGCACAATAATTTATTAAATAGTCTCTACGATTATCCCAACCGATTGGTGGTAATATTAGACTCGTTTGATGAAATAGTCGCTACATGCAAGCAACAGATTTTGGTATTTATAGGAGATCTCTTGAAAATCGGCCTACAAAAGGTTGCTTCAAGATTGACCGTCGTAAATCTGTTAACTGGTAATTTTGCAGCTGAGACATTCAAAGTAGAAGGCATCAATGACGATTGCGATAAACACTATACACACAATTGGAATTTAAAGAGAAATGGATTACATAAGATACCAACAGAATTTCTCGCCAATCCTCTGTATTTAAATATGTTGAGGACGATTTCCGAAAACGAAGTGAATCTTGAAGTTGTGGATAGATGGAATCTTTATGAAGGCATAGTAAAATTAAAAATGGAAGATTACTGTCAGCGAATATGTCTGGACGAAACCGAGAAACAATATGTCCTGGTAAAGCACGGAGAGCTGGCTCTTAATGTAATGTTTGGTAGTAATAAAGTCACGGAAAAATTCGAACGAAACCTTGCACCGAATTACTCCAACTTTATGAGATTGGGTTTCATCATCAGTTACGACAATGAGAGTCCTGCTTTCGTGCACCATACGTTCGTGGAATTTTTTATCGTGAAATGGTTAATTGCAAACATTGGCAATGACGACGCGAAATTTATCTATAGCTTAATGTTAAATGACCACAAATCGGACATATTAGACATCTACTCCAAAACAATTCCATTGCACAAAGCTGTTCTGGATCAAAACCTTAAATACGTAAGCAATTTATGTAGAGACAATCCAAAATGCTTGCTACAAACGGATGACCTCGGACGAAACGCTCTTCATCTGGCAGCAGTTTATTTCGCTGATCAAGGATTGCGACTGTTAAATTTTCTTATTCAACAAATACGCAACGAAGGGTATGACATGTACGTGCGGGATAGGATCATGAATTGGACCTGGATTGATTATTTCGAAAAATATAACTTCGAAGTGTACTGGTGCAGATGTAAAGTGGCACTTAGGGAAGCTTATTTAAATTACTATGCGACCCACCTAGAAAAGCTAGCAAGCTCTAAGTTTTCATGTAGTTGGCATTTCGGCGACTGCTACGACACTGCTATCTATTATTCTTCGATAAGTCTGATACGTATCTTGTTATATTTAAAATATCACGAGAACAAGGACTTCGTAGAATTTCGCGAAATGTGCCTACATTCATCTGTCAGGACAAGGGGGGAGCTTTTAAGCATATACTTGCCGGAAGAGAAACTTAAAGGTGTACATTTAGCTTGCATTTATGGCAACATTGAAATTGTAAAAGCATACATTGATAGTGGAACAAGTTTCAATGAGAACGATAAGTTTAAATGTACTCCATTCCATTATGGTGTCATCGCCGAGCAAAACAATGAGATTGTCAAGTTATTAATGGAAAATAGCAAGATTTCAAACCTGTACGTCGGTCAAAATGATAATTACACTACTGTTCTCCATATGAGTGTCCGTACTGGCAATGTGCACATGACAGAGATTATATTACAGCGAATAAATGCAAATCGTCAGCATAAGAAATGGCGTACATCTCTCTTAGGTGTGGTAAAAGCGTTCGCTGGGAAATCCGATCCTACGCAACTGGAAACAATCCAAACGTTGTTGAAGAAGAGAGACGGTCAGTTGTACACTCTTTTCGAATTAGCTGTAAAACACGAAAATAAGAATATGGTTGAAATGCTACTTAAATATAACGCCGACGTAAACTTTCGGGGCCGAAGATGTCGCACACCTCTTTGTGCGGCAGTAAGGCAACAAAGCAGAGAAATTGTTGAATTACTATTAGAATACGGAGCAGACCCAAATTACATGCAGGAAGAACTAACTTCACCTCTCATGTTAGCAGTTGATATGGCAGACGAAGATGTTATTCAAATGCTATTACACTATCATGCTAATGTTAATTTCGAGGATGAACTTGAAGGAACACCTCTGTACGGTGCCATAGCAACAGAGAGAACGACAATCATCGAGTTACTATTGCGAAAAGGAGCACACGTGAATTATATACATCGATCCGGTTGGACACCTCTCACCTACGCGGTTTATTTGAACAACAATATGGACATTGTTCAAATATTGTTGAAGTATAACGCTGATGCCAATTTGAAGGACAAAAACGGAGAATCCCCCCTATCTATAGCAATAAAAACAAACAGCGTAGAAATTATCGAATTATTATTGCGGAATGGGGCCCGCACCGATTGTATGAGCTTTGGCATATGGGCAGGTTACATTTCCGTAGAAGTGGCGGATAATAAGTCTAATCCTAAAATGTTGTTGATGGATAGAACTAATTTCGAAGGCAAACGTGGAATAACGCCCTTTTGTGCTGCAATAAAATTAGGAAACCCGGATATCGTTCAAATTTTATTGGACCATCATGCCGATGCAAACTATGGGGATGAATATGGTCTTTCACCTCTCATAACTGCCATCGAGACAGGAAACACACAGATTACTACAATGTTATTGGACCACAACGCAGACGTTAATTTTAAGAACGAATACGGCATTACGGCTCTCTACGTTGCTGCATTTAAAATAAATGCGGTAATAGTCGAATTATTATTGGAGCGTGGTGCTGATGTAAACGTTATGATATTCGCCGAGGAGATACTTCATAAAGCGAAGGGTGAAAGAAGAATTGAAGTTGTTGTGCGGTTATTGAAGAATCGTGTCGTTGGTCACTCTTTTAGCATCCCCGATGATTCCAGTGAGTCAAATTTAGCCAGAGACATCATTCGAACGGTTACTACAAATTGGGCTGGTTTTAATTTGGACAAGGAACTTCGTACCGCTGTTAAAGATAGACTCGTTAATTTGGATACAATCGAAACATTAAAGCAATGGGGTGGAGATATCGATATTGGTAGTGAATTTTGGGTTGCGGTCTTTTGCCTTTGCGAAGAAATGGACGATGAAATGATAGACTGCGTTCTTCTGCGTAATCTCGGTAGAAGCAGACGCGCGCGTCTTATTAAGAAGGCTTGCAGGCCAAGTGAAAATAGAAATTTGGATCTTATTAAAATTTTAGCGCGATGTCTTGCAACTTGCGCCAAGTTCTTTCGAACCGCTATCGAACTAAATGATGTAGAACTTGTTAAAATAGTATTGCGAAATCCTGCTGCTTTAAAACTTACGGATTCTTACGATACCCCACTCTGTGCGGCCGTGTATCAACAAAATGTTGATATAGTGAGGTTGTTATTAGAACAAAATTTGGCGGTGAATGAAGTAAATGGACATGGGTTTACACCACTCATAATCGCTGCAAGAATTGGAAATTTAGAAATTGCCGAGATGCTGCTGCTCCACGGTGCCGACGTTAATTACAAAGTAAAAGGTTCTGATGTCTCGCCTTTGCATATTGCTGCAATGACAGAAAATCTATCTATGGTCAATATGTTGTTGAAGTACGGAGCAAACGGTAAGAACATCGGAACATCTGGACATCGGCACAAAAAGTACTCTGGGACTGTGAATGGTGAAGATAAAGCAAGCACATCGGAGAATATGAAAGAAGTAAGACAAATTGTCAAACAAAAATCAACAAAAGTATCTAGTACGAAGAAAATACGTAAGATATTTGGGAGAGATAAGAAATGAAGACATTACCGCTTTATGACCGCAAAGGAAAAAAGAAGCAGATAACAAATGGCTACTGTGTTTATTTGAGGAGCGCTCCTGCAGTCGACGTAAAGTAGTTTTATGAAAAAAGCGAAAAACTGTCTA
>CACRWG010004989.1:0-12706 GCA_902654985.2 Oryctes borbonicus
TGTTCGTTAATAATCCCCAAACGACCCGTTTCAAAAGATCGGTACTTTCGAGAAATTCTTGGAATGATAATAAAAGGGACTTTATTGTGATGTCCCATGGGATGGAAATTATGGTATTCCAAGAAAATAGTAACTAGCATAGATGTACAGTTGCACAAAAGCAAACCTGACGATATGCAGTAAACTTGGGCGAAAGTGAGGCTTGTGTACACTTCACATTGCGCTCCTAACTTGGGTGAGTTTCACCCCAAAATTATCGACCCCATCACCCAAATACTTCATAATAATATTACCTCATAGAATATATTAATAACCGTACATTATAATTTGACGCAAGCAATATATATTTTCTTGTGAAAGATGCATTTACTTTCATAATATTTACTTCGACCTTTTGATCTGTTTCCAAATTAAAGATTAATATCGCCGATAACTAATCGCTAAGTACAAATTGGCCAACGAATTTGGTTTTTACTAGTTAGGTCATTTTTCCAATCCAGAAATGGCGAAGCTAGTAATTGTAAGTGTACCTAGAAACTCGCTGGAGTCCAAGTTTCCGTGTGTAACGTGAACCAAATCTACCGTAAAGCTATTGTTAGCCTGCTGAAAGGCAGGTATTTTTGCCTGTTTACGCGTTAATAGTAAAGTCAATAAATTAGCATGTTGTAGTGCTAATGAAACGTGATACTAACAAAAGCATTAAAGATCTTTGTCCGATGGGTCTGCTATAGTTTTTTCTTGAATTTGTCATCTTTTTAATTGAATATCTTTTAATATTTTTTACAAATTTACTGATAAAATGCCACGAAAATTTTAGTAAGCTAAAAAGAAGTAGTTGCAAGAATTAATGTAACATTATATACACGTGTCTCACAACCTTTTCAAACCGTCAAATTGCGCCTACTGTGCAGATAGTAGGAAGCTAAAATTTGTTGAAAATTTGAGCCAACTATCCCTTGTTGGCCCATGATAGGTCGGTCGGATATAAGTCATACCGTATCTGAAGAAATGTTATTTTAAGTTCATATAATAAATCACTATCTTTCTGGCTTTGTATTTGTATCTGATTATGTTAATTTATACAAACTATGGATACATCGATGTTACAAAACTTTTTTAGAATTTTTTAAAAATTGTAGTAACTGTGCCTTATACATATATGTGCTAGAACACACGTATGCTACGTGATACCTGATGCCTATCAGTTGTGAATTAATATAAACATAATAAAGCCAAAATTTGGTTTAAGATAAGTAGATTTATTTTGGTAGTGCTTTTTTTTTTATCCTGTGAGGAGGCTCCACCGGAGTATATAATTTTAAAGTTCGTCGTAACCCGTAGTATGTAGTGTTCCATGGATTTGTTACTATCACCCCCTGGCCTCACCATAAAGGATGAAGCGTAGCTAACCATTTCACAACATGCGAATGAAGATTGATGGTTCGGGATTGTACCGGATTCACCGGGAAAATCTGCCACGTGGCAATAACAACTTTTTACTGGAATATTGAGCTTCTAATTAAAAAAGTTAATGTGGCGATTCCATAATTACGAGGCCGTTTACATAAATACCAAAACATGATACAACACTAAGTAACTAGCACCTAGATCTATTTTTAGCGTTTCGTAAGAAAAATTTAAATGGTGAACGCTAAAGGCAAATCATGACAGATTTTATTTTCGGATGGAAAATAGTTACTCGCGAGCTAAATTTTTAAAAACGCTTCCTAATTAAAAAAAAAAACAGAATAGGAGGAGAATATGTTGCATGTTTTGTCAAACGTTGTTAACTCTCGCAGAGAAATAGTTTCCTTTTGAGATATCGCTACGTTTTTATACATATATATTGTCGTTTACTTTTGTTTGTTTATCACTACTAAATCAATGTGTTAAAACAGCAATATATCTTCCTTGAACTGTCTTTCATTTATATATATCTTGCGCGTGTCTTTCTCTGTTAGGCGCATAATGAATATGGCAAATTAATGTATAACAAATGAACATTCCGCTTTATTTTTTGCCAGTTGAAATATATTTTTAGTAACCAATACCCGGACGCTATAATGGCATGTTATGTTGTAAGAAAACTCTTAGATAATTACGTTCTTGATAAGGTTTAATTACTTTTTTTTTATTAGCCTGTTGAAATCTGTTTTAATTAAAGCTACGTACGTATAAGTAATGAAATGGGTGAGTGGGCCCACATTCAAAATGCCATAGAGGATCCACACATGACCGTTGACCTTTTACTTTTTTACAATTTTTTACATTACATTGCAAAACAAATTAAGTAGGTAACTCCTAAATTTTTTATTATTTGGGGTGTATAAAATACTAAGTTACCTTTTAACGGTTTTTGAATTTTATATAGAATATTTCCCTAAATCCCAATGAATGGAATATATCAAGTGATACGTTAATTTGCCTTAAGTATAGCAACGTTCAAGGATGTGTCTGTTTACCCGTTACTTAATACGCTGGCGAAATACTGACGATAACCTTGTTTTCTAGTTCGCTGAAGTTATCTCTTAAAAATCTTGCCCGAGTTGCCGTCACAGCTGTTTACTTATTTTCGAAAAATATCCCAAATTACAACGGATTTATTACATTATTACGTCTACATCTGACAAACATGGTTTTGTATATTCAGTATTTATTCTGTGATGTACACTGCCGTTCAGAGAAGTTCGGTCGGTTATTAAAAAACATGAAAAGGTTACAGAAACAAACGAAACAAAACAAAATGCAATTTTATTGTATGTACAGGTAAAAAAGACAAAAATAAATAAATAAAAAGTTGTTCTGGCATAATATAACATACTGAACATTATATTTTTTTTTTCATCGAAAAAACCTCCTTTGCTGTTAATCACCGCTCGAACTATTCTAGGCATTCTTGCGATAAGTTTTGTTAAAACGGATTGTGGAATATTAATCCATTCATGTTGCAGAATATTCCGTAAATGTTCTTGTGAAGTTGGGCATATTTTTCGGATCCTCCTGTCCAGTTCATCCCACAACAACTCTATAGGGTTCAAATCTGGGCTTTGTGGGGGCCATGTCATTACCTTCAGGGTGTGCTGTTCTTCTTGCTCCTTTAGATAGTCCTTACACACTAACGCAGTGCGTTTTGGGTCGTTGTCATGCATGAATGTAAAGTTACGGCCTATTATACGCAATCCCGATGGCACTGCATGATTCTGGAGTATTGCAAAATAATTTTCCTTCCTCATCACACCCTGCACTCTGCATAAATGTCCCGTTCCAGAAAAGGAGAAACATCCCCACACTAACACAGAACTACGCCCTTGCTTCACTGTTGGCACAATGCGGTTCGGGATCACTTTTCGGTTTTAGATCTTCGGACATAAACTCGTCGATTTTGCCCAAAAGCCTCAAACTTTGACTCGTCACTCCAAAGCACGTGTTTCCAATCATCTAACGACCAATCTAGATGAGAACGGGCCTACTGTAGCCGCGTTGCTCTGTTGCCCCGACGTAATAAGGGTTTTCGAATGGCAATGCGCCCATGAAGGTCCGCTTGTGGAAGTCGACGTTTTAACGTACTCGCCGAAACTTGTTCTTCACAGCCGCGTTTCCTTAATAATACAATTCTCAAATCTTCAGCTTTTGTTGTTTTCCTAGATGCTCCGGAACGAACACGATTTTCTATAGTTCCAGTTCGATAGATTAATATATATAGATTTTTATTGTATGACCGAACTTCACTGAACGGCAGTGTATATATGTAAGGTATATTAAATCTTATTGTAATAATAATATATAATTTTTTTTAACATTCTGTGTATTGGTATGATGTAATGTTAATATTTAAATATAGATGCCGTTGATAAGATATTCTTTTTTTTTATATTATTAATTCATAAGACTGTGTACTTCGCCCGATACACTGACTGCAATTAAAAATGCATCACAAAAGAAACAAGGTAAATCAACACTTTGCAAGGCAGCCTTATAAAGTGTGGACTCAGCTTTCTATTGGCATTTTTAAAGAAGCAATCAATTCCAGCTAACTAGCAGCAACTCATCGAGAGGTACACGACAACTGAAATGGTTAACTGTGACATGAAACCGTGTGTTTTGGGTTACCTGTCTTTATCGTTTTCCTTTTTATGTTATATTTTCTATTAGCCGAAAATGCGCGCTATATCGGTTATATACGGGTCACCAATGGTGGTTATTAGAAAGATCTCTATTGAAAGATAAAAGACTGTTGATTACAGAACTCACTTACAAGAGGATTTATTAATTAACATACGGAATTTTTTCTCACCGTACACCTCCTGCCGGCGGAGTATTGAATTTTTCTATACTATTAACCTCAAATATGTTTCTCACAGCTACTCACGTTAATAAAGAGCATAAACAGATCTTTATTGAAAAGACACAAAATGCCAGTAAATATTTAGATTCTTGACGAAACGAATCAAAACCTAGTAATAGTTAACATGGGCCCACCCAGCAAGGCAAAACCGACCCCTGGTAGTCCATACAATCGATGAATCTTTTCAAATACTATAACAAATTCACCACCTTTTATTAATCATGTAAGGTATTGTGTATGATTTTCAATAAAGACCATTTATTATTATTATTATTATTATTGTTAAAGGTCATTAGCGATTCTGTATAAAGATTCTCGGGGTGCGTAATACCCGGTTATAAGCACATACCTAAAAATACACGTTACTAATTTTTCACAATGACAAACTACGTCCAACGTCAAATCTAGGTTGATTAGTCATCAGAGCATTAGGCAAGGAACTGATATGCAAACATTCTCATTCGCACCTAGGTACTTCAGTAAAAATAACATATCCTACATTTCAACAATGGCTTATATAGGAACGACAGCTATTTTATGCTTTTGTTATGCATATCTTTCTTATCGTCATAATTTATCGTGTAACATGTGTGAACGATGCGTTTTACGCTTCTGTTTGTTTGTAATTGGTATTTTTGCTGCTCTAGCGTATAGTATTAAGCCGGTCTCTAGTTAACCGCTTTGATTTTTTCCTTCGAGTCTGCTGGTATAATTTTCATTCTTATTGTAGATTGTTTTGAGAGCAAATTCTCTATAGTGAACAAAAGGACGGAGGAAATATCTAATCGCCGCTGACAAGTTAAATAGAAATATTAGTTTTTCTTATCTAAGTTATGTTGATAAATAATTAATTTATTGATATAGGAAAATTCTGTTTCTTAATTACACGTGCTGATTCAGCGATAAACTTGAAGTAAGCAAAGATGGCGGGAGTTTATTATTTAAATGTAAAAAAAAATGTTTAATTTAAATGAACGTAATTTAGCTCACTTCCCTTATTTATCAGGTCAAAAAAGGACAATACCTTTTTCTTTTTCATAGGTATCTTAATCTAAAAGAACTTCCTATTGTACATTAAAGCAAGAAATCTCCGGAACGGGCCTTCGCTTGGGCATTGAAAGTTCTCGAACATCGAAAGATTACCTTGTCACTATGACTTTCTAGACTATCGATCCTCTTCTAGAACCTTTCAATACCTTTCGCAATGTTCGATGGCCTCGACAGATTCGATGATTTTCCACAAATGTCTATCATTTTTCGAGGTTCTTCAGATCAGTCTTCACTTATACGTAGATTATCTATCTTTGTAGCAATACGATATCGATGCGCATACAAATATAATTCTTGTATACAGTACATTAGCTTACGGCGCTGACAATGATCTCGAATCACTGACTTCAGCGTTAACAGCCTTATTGTTTTGCCACTAATAATAATATTTTTTTTTTTTTTTTATGTTAATAATGGTAAAGTTGACAGGAATTTTCAATAATTCTATTTTACAGGCTGGCAAGGTAATTGTTGTAATTTCTGTATGTTGCGATAATCTAGAGGTAGTAGAGTAGAGTTGGCGCGAGGTCTCTGAAACCGCAGGGCACTGCGCAATTGCCCTGCTCGGCCGCTCCCACTACCGCCACTGCGCGTAACATTAAGTTAATAGAAATATTTTTTATAAAAAGTCGCGATAAAATTCTAGTAATTTGTCACTGTTATTAGCCCAAAATCAGTAATTCCGTTATCCAATTTTTATTTTATATGTGCCATGACGGAAACATTCGACCAATTATTCAATACGTCGTCATCTAATAATAATTGTATTTGCAACAAAATTATGTACCATTATCTTCGAATTCAGAAGTGTTCAAACATAAATAATGTCCGTGTCATGCATTTGAACATCTCTTAAAATAGCTTTTTTTTCTGTTTAGCACATTATTTCTTATTTCTCCTAATATTTATTGTATTTTATTAGCATTTATTTATACTTTAACAATGTTTGGTGTGCGTTATATGAATCTGCGTAAAGCACTATAAAATTCTGTATGCTTTATTTTTAACACTTTAATCGCCACGTGAAGCTAACGTGCGTCTCCACTTTTTCGTTTGCAGCGCCGCATGATGTTAACTTGCATTAGATGTTGAAAGTTTCGAAGGCCCCGCGATCTACCGTAGCTTCTCGCTGTTCATGACTTTATATGCTCTAGCCTAATACATGCGGCAACAATTTCTGAATTTGTATTGCAGCGATTGAAGTGTAGGCATGATAGGCTATAAAACGACACTTATTATTTGCCTTAGGGCATTTAATTAATTCTTATTTTTATGCAAATAAATTAGTTAATCACTTACATCATCTTACATCCGGTAGATAAATTAATTTGTTTGCCATGTCTTACTTGTTACTTGTTTCTGCCGTGGTATACTTATAGAATTGACAATAGTTCAATTTTGAACATCGTTATAACCAGAAAATGACTCTTAGGTTTTGGACAATGTCGCCTTGCCACAATTTGCATCAGAATTTAATTTAAATGCAATAATATGTAGCATGTTTCAATTCCAAAAAAAGGCAATTTAAAGTAGCTACGAACTTACGAGGCAGCCTGAAAGTTATAATCTTCCGGACTCACCCTACCAGTAAAATTCTCATCGCTGCTCGCGGAACCATTCTCTAGTAGCACACTCTAATTGCACGCAGACCATTCAGATGTTTACCTGGGCAAGGCAAATCTTTTCTAAATCTACAGCTTCTAATTATTAAAGATTCTTTTAAAAATTTTCCACAAAGTTGCCACCTGTGTTAGAAACTTCTTTTCAGGGTAGTAAACATATCAGAAACATATAAATAAAATTTAATTCATCTTTAAAAAATGTAGTCGCTGTTGCAATCTTCTACCCAATGAATGAAAACAGGAAGTCGCAGATGCGTGCACGGGCTAAATTTTACATTTTTCGCAGGTGTTGGTGATACATACATGAATATATACGCCTGGAACTTGGCCAAATTGTTCGCAAACTGTCACATGCTCTAACTTTTTATATAACGAAAAGTAGTTTAGATGTGAACGTGGGTAGCTGGCGATGAGCATTAAAGAAGAAGCGATTTATTTCGTGAATGATGCTCGTCTATTAAAAAAAAAATGTAACCGCCACCCATAAATTATTATTGTAAACTTCGTACATGATTGGCGCAGGCAAATTTTAACAATTAACGGTCATTGTTCGTAGCGAAGTATTTGTCATTAAATCTAACGGACAGCGAATAATACTAACAGAGTTCAACGAGAAATAGAACTGTTGTAGTTAGTTACTAAACACTTCTGGCAATAACCTTATATCCGATTAAATACACTGTTGTATTGTGTACTTTTCTAATCAACAGCTTGTAAGTGATGATTGAATTCGTAGAATGGGAATTGTGCAGCTCACGCGTGTAATATATGAAATGAGGAATTGGATATATTGAAGTTTGGGTGGCGGAATAGAGGATCGATAGTGACGAGC
The DNA here is from genome assembly GCA_902654985.2 of Oryctes borbonicus. Classification (NCBI taxonomy): domain Eukaryota; kingdom Metazoa; phylum Arthropoda; class Insecta; order Coleoptera; family Scarabaeidae; genus Oryctes; species Oryctes borbonicus. Next base: position 7,850 of record CACRWG010004989.1, read on the forward strand.
AAAGGTGTATTTGTTCTTTATATTTCTAACAGCGTCAAGGATAAAACACATTTGCAAATTTTTTGTACGCGTCCGCACTATTGTTATTTTTTCAACATAAGTGTGATTGAATTAAAGGTCGTACTCTATACGAAGTTATTGTCAGAGACGCATACGGGGGTAGTCTGAAAAGTTTTTAACCTGAAAGTGTGATGGCCTTCTCATTCGATAAAAATCTCTGCTCTCCGAGCGAAACTTTTAGCCTGCGAAACAGAAAAAACTTCTGGGAGCCAGATTTGATGAGTAGGGCGGACGGTTTATCAATTCGAACCCGAATTAATGAATTTTTGCCACGGCAAACATTGAGTTGCTTTGGTGGAACAGAACATTCTATTTCTTCAAATGCTGATGCTTTTTCGCAATTCCAAAAAACCATCAGCATCATTTTTCTGTTCGATTGGGTAACTTCGTCCTTTTCAGATCCTATTCACTCTTTGCAGTCCACTATTCGGCTGGCCATTGGGCCGATTTCACAAGCTTATCCGTTTGCGGTCTTTAACCTTCAAATTTTATCTAAAATATAGCGTTCTCATAACTTTCGTCTCTTAGTAACAAGAAATATTACTCCATAAAAATAAATTATAGCAATAATAGAAACTAATCCATAAAGAAAACAAATGCGTTATAAATAGGCAAATTGTTATTTTTGTTAATTTACGCTATAGATATTTTCTTCAATTAGCATTTGACTATTTTCGATACATTCAAGTCTATTTCGAGCAGCATAAATGCAATTATCGCAGTTATTTTTAGCTAAAATTCCTTGAAGACATACGTAGACACGATTGTGCTGCGGTTTATATTTGACGTATTACATGATCGAATTATGTTTTAAAATTAAGATTTTTTAGTGTTGATTTCATTGTCGGTTCTCGCTTAATTTCATATCATAAACTTGTGCAGTGATTTACTGAGGATCTATCAGTTTACTTGTAATCATAGAAAAACGAATGCAAATGGTTTCATGTTTATATTTCATAGATGTAATTGTGTATGACTTAAAGTAGTGTTTTCATATAGATGAATACCGAGGTATCCTCACATTCGAACTCGCGAGAGGATAAGCCGCCTGAAAGAACGAAAGAAAAGAAATCGCATGCCAATTGGGTCTCAACAAGTAATGAATCGGACGACAGCGATATAGAAAATGACCTGGTGAATACTATAAAACACCATACCATATCATCGGTATCCGCTCTGAAGGATATGTTGCAAAACAGCGAAGAGGACGTCGATAGAAATAACTCATTTTTTCAGCATTATTTTCACAACCATTCGAATCCATTACCTTCGAGGAACGTTCTTGTTTCCAGAAGGCTGTCGCAGTGTCGAGAAGAGGACGAAGAGGAGGATAAAGCGCCTGTTAGTGATCTAGCGACAATTTCGGGAAGTGATAAGAGCCTTTCGGAATCTTCGAGCGGTTCTAAGACATCCGTCATCGATACAATAACCGGGCCCACGCATAAATTCGTTATCACTAAGACGAAGCAGCCTCCCGACGGTAGTGACTATACGAAAACAAAAGACAACAATAATAAAAAGCCGTCGGAGGCCGCCAAAGTCTTCGCGAAGAGGGGTAGATACGTGCAGTCGAATACGGTTCATTTTCCAACAGATTCCAAGAGGCCTTCAGTCTATTCCGCGTTTAATAGGGCGCCACACTACGATTCTAAATTTTTCGACTCGTCGCTTATAGAGATGAAGAGTCAAACGTCGAGTGCATCTACGTTGGATGCAGGAAGCAGCGAAGATATATGGATACGGAGACCGCTCTCGGAGACAAAGAAAGTGAGTGTTGTTTATTGCTGGGAATTTTATATTCAGCGTAGTAACGTAATGTAACTGAGTTACAGTAATTGCTCGAATTGGCATTATAGCAGATATAGTTACGTTGTTAGGTTGCTTTATTTTTTCTGTGATTTTTTCAAGGAATAAGAAATTTTGAAGCGACAAACGCTTCTATTTTTAAAATAAAAATAACATATACTAAGAATTACAACACGTTTATTTAATCTCCGTTCACAGTAGGTGGTTATCAACATATTAAATATCGATTATTATTAAATTAACTTGCGATATGAGAAGTATTCAGGCAACTTTTAACAATACAGAATGTTAAGCTCTAACAACTGAAACGTTTGATTTTAAGAAGGAAAATAGTGTAAATACCGCTAGAATCATACCAGCACATATTTAAGCAGAATTAAATGATAAATTGTTAATTTTAACAAATTCATGTGCATTTACCAGTTAAAATATCAGCTACTCGACAATCCTTTTGCTAAAGCGGAAAATCGCGTAACATTAATGGATGACTACTTTGGAGGGTCTCGTGTTTATGCGAATGCAATTATATGAAATGAAACGGAATGTTTTATATAAATATATATATATATAATATATGGAAATATGTGTATATTATAATGCTGGGCTTAATACATATCGTTAGAAAAATGTATTAAGCCCTGCTTTGATTTTGCGTAGAAGGACAAGTTTACTAGTTCTAAAAATAAAACACGCATCGGATAATTTCAGCACCACTACGGCGTGTGATCACAACACCGCAGTTAGTTCAAACATGTTTCTAACTTTGTAGTGTAAGTTCCGGTTATTTTAATTACCACGGGACTTGAATGTTGTGATAACAATACAGGAGTGGTAACAATTTAGCTCCGAACTGTGATAATAAAATAAAGATATTCTTGTGTTCATTACGCACGTACAACAAAAAGTCAGGTGCGTTCTGCGCTTTCGAGGCTCAAGATCATTTCAATAATTATATTGCTCTAGTTCACAGTGATTTAATAGTGCCGCCCGCTTATTCAATTTCAGGACAAGGTTTAGAAAAAATAGAATATTCTGGATTTAGTAGAAGAAGAAGCAACGATCAGCTCACGAAGAATGGGTATTTAATTGGGCATTGGCCACGAAAAAAGAGTAATAAACGCACTCGAAAAGAGAGCCTTATATCCGTATAAAGATCATGCTAAGCGTATTGGAATTTTGTCAGTCGATAAGTAATAATAGTCGTGTTGTATCACACATAATTTTTACGAAAGAAGCTACTTTCATCCGTAATAGCATTAATAATACTCGGAACCTTGCGCGTATTATCAGATGAAAATCTCCATGCGATAGTCGAACGTACGGTGTGGTATGAACACTGACCCTTTCGTAAACGAAGCAAAACAACATTTATTAAAAGAACGCTCTGTTAATGTATAAAATTTTGTTTACTTGCAATTACGCTATAACTTGAAAACAAATGAAAATCGGATAAAAACATATCATTTTTTTCATATGTACAATACACTCCTGGGATGTGGCCTCTTCTTGCCGACTCACCCTGTACATATATATGTTGTATAAGATGCTTTCTTAAGGTTCTCAAAGGTCATGTTTGAGTGAACGGTGATAGGGGATGATATTTAAGCGGGCGCAAATTTCTAAAGTTAGACTTAATTATTTTGTGTAATGTACACGATGACGCATTTCTTCGCAATACTTTTATTTGAACCGTTTCCAACGCTTCGTCGTTTCACAACCTATTATCTCTGGATAAACAATGGCACATCCGGTATGTCAGTATCACGGTCTAGTTTACAATAACCAGCAAAATGATAAAAGAAAACCACCTTGCTTAAATAACTCGACCTAGTTACGCGAACGGTTCTCGCTTTTCGATTATACATAAATGTGCTGTCAGACGCACACATAGTTTGATACTTTCAGTCAGCTCAGCTGGTCGATTATATCGGCCAGCCGTATATCTGCTTGTACTTGTACGGGCATGTGCTTGTTGCAAGAAAATCGTTTTTATTTTTTTGCATTTTGCCAGTAGCCATATATAGACTATTCGTGCGGTACAAATCATTATAATGGCAGGTGGGTTAATATTGTTTCGTACGTAATGTAATACATAGAGTGTAAGTATATGGTAATGTTATAATTGGAAATTTAGGCATGAAATAGTTTTTTTTTGCGTACGGGTAAAGGTGCTTTATTATTATTGCTACAGCCAAGTAAGACTCGCCAAATTTAATGATTCTCATTCTCATATGTATATAAGCAAGAAAGTATCATCTCCACAACAAAACAGGTTCTTAGATTAAGTAATTTTTCTATTGTATCCAAGTGCTTCGTTTCCTTATACTAACAACATGATATATTCAAAAAATGTATCTATTTAGTTAAAAAAATTCAATATTTTGCGTAAAATATTCTTTTTCTAATAATAGTATTAATTCTTTTCTTGCGTCAAACTAGATACTTATGAGGGATAAATCATATACTTACCTGTAGAACTACATTTCTCACGCGGAGGTCACTGTCTTCACGAATTAATATTCTTTCCAATAATGTAATATTTTCTCAACTTGATTTTTTACACCAAACTTGGCGCGACAAACGCGGCATATTAACAACAGGTCAAGTAATATGGTTTCTCTTTTTGTCATAATAATGTCCACTGCCGTTCAGTAAAGTTCGGTCATACAATAAAAATCTATTATATCACACTGTATACAATTATTAATACACAAAATTAGAAAAACATTAAGCATACACTCTTTTCTAAGCGATTAAAGCCATAAATTATTATGTAAAGTAGAAATATTGCGACAACCACAATAAAGTCCCTTTTATTATCATTCCAACAATTTCTCGGAAGTACCGATCTTTCGAAACGGGTCGTTTGGGGATTATTAACGAACAATACATTTAGGAAATATACCGCAGTATCACTCTTGTTTATTTATCACAGGCGTAAAGGTATAAATTTGCTTCATTTTACTGTTGAACGTGTGTTGGTGTGCATCT
>CACRWG010004992.1:0-12688 GCA_902654985.2 Oryctes borbonicus
TACACTGCCGTTCAGAGAAGTTCGGTCGGTTGGTAAAAAACATGAAAAGGTTACAGAAACAAACGAAACTAAAAACAAAATGCAATTTTATTGTATGTACAGGTAAAAAAGACAAAAATAAATAAATAAAAAGTTATTCTGGCCTAATATAACATACTGAACATTATATTTCTTTTTCATCGAAAAAATCTCCTTTGCTGTTAATCACCGCTCGAACTATTCTAGACATTCTTTCTATAAGTTTTGTTAAAACGGATCGTGGAATATTAATCCATTCATGTTGCAGAATATTCCGTAAATGTTCTTGTGAAGTTGGGCATATTTTTGGGATCCTCCTGTCCAGTTTATCCCACAACAACTCTATCGGGTTCAAATCTGGGCTTTGTGGGGGCCATGACATTACTTTCAGGGTGTGCTGTTCTTCTTGCTCCTTTAGATAGTTCTTACACACTAACGCAGTGCGTTTTGGGTCGTTGTCATGCATGAATGTAAAGTTACGGCCTATTATACGCAATCCAGATGGCACTGCATGCTTCTGGAGTATTGCAAAATAATTTTCCTTCCTCGTTACACCCTGCACTCTGCATAAATCTCCCGTCCCAGCAAAGGACAAACATCCCCATACTAACACAGAACTACGCCCTTGCTTCACTGTAGGCGCAATGCAGTTCGGGATCACTTTTCGGTTTTAGATCTTCGGACATAAACTCGTCGATTTTGCCCAAAAACCTCAAACTTTGACTCGTCACTCCAAAGCACGTGTTTCCAGTCATCTAACGACCAATCTCGATGAGAACGGGCCTACTGTAGCCATTTTGCTCTGTTGCCCCGACGTAATAAGGATTTTCGAATGGCAATGCGTCCATGAAGGTCCGCTTGTTGAAGTCGACGTTTTACCGTACTCGCCGAAACTTGTTCTTCACGGCCGCGATTGACTTCGGCTGCTATTTGTGGCGCTGTTAATTTTCTATTGCGTTTGCTTAATAATACAATTCTCAAATCTTCAGCTTTTGTTGTTTTCCTAGATGCTCCAGGACGAACACGATTTTCTATAGTTCCGGTTGTCCGATATCGCTTTACGATGTCATTTACTGTTGAACTTCTCATATTTATTTTTTCAGCAATTTGTCGCCCCGAATATCCTTCTTCAAACAGCGTAATAATGCGTGACGTTTTTCTACACCGGTAGGCTTGCCACGTGCCATTTTGAAGTAAATTTTCTTAAAAGTTTCGCGCAAAAACGACAGATGCACACCAACCCACGTTTAACAGTAAAATGAACCAAATTTATATCTTTACGCCTGTGATAAATAAACAAGAATGATGCTGCGGTATATTTCCTAAATGTATTGTTCGTTAATAATCCCCAAACGACCCGTTTCAAAAGATCGGTGCTTCCGAGAAATTTTCGGAATGATAATAAAAGGGACTTTATTGTGGTTGTCGCAATATTTCTACTTTACATAATAATTTATGGCTTTAATCCCTTAGAAAAGAGTGTATACTTAATATTTTTCTAATTTTATGTATTAATAATTGTATACAGTGTGATATAATAGATTTTTATTGTATGACCGAACTTCACTGAACGGCAATGTACATACCTTAAAGACCTTCCAGTATATTTGCCAATTTTCACTATAAATTAAAGTTGAGATGAGCTCAGCGAAAATAGAACAGCTTTTGAATGTAACAAATAGTACTATTTTGGCATTTAAATTCAGTACAGTGTTACTTATAGACGGCTGCTAATAATGACAATGAAATTCAACTGCAAATATTCTACCTGACAAGTTTTGTGTTTATTATAAATTCTTCGCCAGCAATAAAAGAATATGAACTTCCACGGGTGCCAGTGTACATATGCTAAATCGCAAACAACACTAGCTTTCGGTTAAAGGTCACACAAGACGTACTTTTCCTTCCCATAACTTTACCTGTGCATAAAGCGGTAGTGTACTCAGTAATTTCGTAAATAATTTAACGCCCCGCACTTCACTGGCGGCAATGAGATATCGTCAAACATTTTCAATAATACATACGTTTATACGTTAGAAATTAACTCTGGGGAGGGGAATGAAGCATGCTGTAAACGTACGATTAATTTCGTAATTTCGATTGGGAAAGTTCACTTTTAGAAGAATATTGTAATAATTAAGCGTGGTACTGGCGTTTGCTACGTTCACATCGAAGCGGGAATTTTAGCGAATTGAATGTGTACAGTGGCTTTCATTAATATGCAATAAAAACTTTCATTAAACAATAATCAATTTTAAAATATGTACATGTTTATAAGTATACTCGACTATAATCGTTGTTAAGCGAGGATTTGTACTTCCCCAATTAATATACAGTAAAAGTGCACATTAAGGCAATTAACACTTTTGAACGAGGAAAATTGTGTTCTACAAACCATAAAGATGAGAATGTGTAACATCATTTTTCTACATTGTAAGCGAAAAATACCTATTATTACATTACGGAATTTTCTAAGCAAAAAGCATCTTCTTCACCTTCTTCACACTATCCGCTCTATCCATTAAAGGCAACGCGGTTTTATTGGAGGCTTCCACTAATGCATCCTTCAGACGCCCATTAAGAATTTATAAAGCAAAAGGATGTACTTCGTTGCAAGTAATACAGTTTGCGATACTCTACAAAGTAGGTGTAAGTAAATAAATTATATTTTGCCCTACGTTAGATGCTATAATAAACGGATATGAACCAACATCGCAAACTATCGAACAACATTGAAGTCCCAGTATTAAAACTTAATTTTACATCGAAATTTGCACCAAACTCATTGAAGTTTAACTTTAAACATTAACTTTTAAGTATAAGTCAGTAAGTTCAATCTTACGACGAACTATGGAAGATACCTTTGACTAAAAGTACATCTTAGCCCATACGTCAGTTTATTGCTTTTTACATCATGTACTTTTACTTCTAAATACCGAAAAATACTGGTTAAAGTAGTAGTAGGTACAAGCCAAAACACACAGTATAAATGTGAGTACATGCAACCAAAACAGAACCAAACGACTATTATATAATTAGAATAGATTACTAGAATTTACGAGTGCTTTTACCTTGACTTTTCGATATTTCTGGAAAACTAAGATACAAGTATAAAATATTTAATCGATATTTAATGTCTGCGTTTAAAAAAGTATAGTTCTCGAAGAAACAAAGATGACATATTTATTACGTCAATATACTTTTTATTTTCCATTTGTTTCTTTCACTAATTAGGGTAATATTGTAGAGACATAGCTGAATTTATTTTTATGAGCTGTTTAAAAGTAGACATCCGTAGGGAGGAGTCATAGCAACCGTCGCATTCGTTGATAATGGGGCAAATTCAGCTGCCCACCATCGCCGTAGCTAACGAATAGACTCTTGCATGCGAAGGCAGGGATATATTATCCCGAACTTAAGCGAGATTAAATATTTTTAACATAAGGTGCGTTTCCAACGTTATTTCAGCAAAACGCGTCTGCCGTGAACAAAATATGTTCTTGTATAAAGAACACGATCGCTCTACATCTAGTGATGTTATATTTGCATAATTAAAAAAGATCTTTGAAACAATTTAGACGAGTCTGTAGACGAACCTTTACAAATTTGTCTATGTGTGGCAAAATCTGAATCTTTGCCTAAAACATTTTCAAGCTTAATTCTTCTACCGAACAAAGCTGTGCGTATACATCTTTCACAATTTGCAGTGCAATATCTTCTAACGACATCTTAAGATTATATATTTTTGCTTTGAAAAATAAGCGGCCCCCTAACGTATGTACCTACACTACCGTCCATATTAGTTCGGACACGCAAATAAATGTTAAAAAAACGAGAAAATATTCACTCATTTTTCCAAAACTTAAAATTTTTTTTGCATTTTATTAATAGCGATTAAAATAAAAGTATAAAAGTAACAAAAGTAATTATAACGAAAAATAAACAAAAACTTCTTAAACATTTCGTTCATCAAAGAAACTCCCTTTTGCGCGAACAACGGCTTTCACAATCCGAGGCATCCGCTCCGCTAGTTTTTCAAGGACCCTATTTGGCATATTAGTCCATTCCTCTTGTAAAATGTTCCACATGTGGCTTACGGAGGGAATACTTTTCGGATCCTTCTGTCCAATTCATCCCATAACAGCTCGATGGGGTTTAGATCGGGGCTTTGCGGCGGCCATGTCATTATTTGTAAAGTGCCATTATCTTTTTCTTCATTTAAGAAATTTTTACATATCACTGCTGAGTGTTTGGGGTCGTTGTCCTGCATGAATACAAAATTTTCGCCGATTAGACGTTGTCCCGATGGTATTGCATTTTCTTGCAGTATTTCTAAATAACCTTCTTTTCGCAAAATACCTTCGATTCGCTTCAAGTCTCCTGTACCGGCGCAGGAAAAACAATCCCAAACAAGCACAGAATTTCTTCCTTGCTTGACAGTTGGCACTACACAATCCTACAACATTCTTTCGCCTTTCGCTCTTCTTACAAAAACGCGCCTTGATTGTCCAAACACCTCAAACTTTGACTCATCAGTCCATAACACCCTTTTCCAATCATCCACTGTCCAATTTCTGTGTGTTTTTGCCCACTGTAGTCGTTTTTGCCTGTTTCCCCGTCGAAGTAGGGTTTTTTTTTTGTTGCAATGCGGCCGTGAAGATTTGCAGCTTTTAATCTTCTTTTCATTGTAGCAACAGAAATTTTTCTTGCACGGTCGCAATTCATTTCGGCGGCGATTTCTGGTGCTGTCAGTCTCCTATTTCGCTTGCTCAGCAATTTTATACGCTCATCGTCGGCTTGAGTTGTTATTCTCTTACGATCTGAACGCGCCCGATCTCTTAAACTGCCCGTGCGTTGATGTCTCCGAATGATATCACTAACAGTCGATTTATTAACATATATTTTTTTCGGAAATTTGACGCACTGAATAACCTTCTTGATGAAAAGCAACAATTACAGAGCGCTTTTCTAAACTAGTCGGTTTTCCTCTGGGCATTTCAATAACTTTAATACGCTATTAACACTAACGCACGCACAAGCAGGTTTATTTAGAAACTAAAGCATTTATCAATACACAAACTTTCGGGTGGTCTGCTCCCACCCCAAAGAGTATTGTGAATTTATTGCGTGCAGTGTTGTCCCAAAAATAATCCTATTTGTGCCGATGAGGATTATTCTGAAAATTACTATATTGGGTCATAAAATATAATAGGTTTTTAATCATTCTCTAATCGATATTCTTGGAAGTTTGCCTGTACAATTGGTTATAAACTTCATAAAGGACCTAATATAAATATGTTATTTATACAGTGTGTCTGTAAAAGTTGGCAACAAATTGGAAACTTTTTTATTATACGTTTCTCAAAAAATTTTATTCTTGATAAAAGTTGCTGCATGAACCCAAACATACGGTAAACATAGCAGATCCACTCTGAGGTTAACAATAACAGTGCTAACAGCGCTCTTTGGAAACCCCTCAAGAGTAAACTACCCTTATTCTGAAAGATACGCAGAAATTTTATTAGGAAAATTTGTTTGTGATGTAGAGATATAGTCAAATACAAAATTTCGGTCAAGCACGCTCAATTATGATATTTCGTCATTTTTCGTTTTTTTTTTTTTAACTAGATGCAAATTGTTGATTAAATTGCTATATGATAACACTTGTACTAATTGTTTTTAACTGTTTTTCATTTCGATGTTAACATTCTATAAAATATCAATAATAAATATCTAATTATAATAGAAACATTTATTTCCAAAATGCAACATTACACATTAAAGCATGAGAAGGAAAAATGCAGATTCACTTTTTCCTCACTGCACATGTGTTTCCACATATCCACCGTTCCTTTCTAAGCAGGTAATTGTTCTTCGAGAAAATTCTTTTATTACATTTCTAATAACAGCCGGAGTTATACCATTACATGTTTCCCTAATAGTTCTTTCTAAATGATCAACATTTTCAAATGGTCTTTTAAGGTACACTTTTTGCTTCAAGTATCCCCATAAAAAAAAATCTAATGGGGTCAGGTCCGGAGACCTTGGGGGCCAAGCAGCATCCAAAAATCTTCCAATTACTCTTCCATTAAAAATATGCAAGAGAAACTCGCGAACATTTCTCGTACTATGGCATGTTGCTCCATGATGTAGGTACCATATTTGTTGTCTTTCGTTTCTGGGCAGCTCATTAAGAAAACCAACCAATGAAGTGTTTAGAAATTCTAAGTAACGTTGTGCGTTCATAGTTTGGCGAAAGAAGAAAGGTCCAACTAGTCTATTTTTAAAGATGCCACACCATACATTTGTGGTAAAGGAATATTGATCACGAGTTCGGACAGTAAACTGTGGATTAACGTCGTTCCACCAGCGACTATTTTGTGAGCTGACTATCCCATTCGAAGTAAACGTTGCCTCGTCAGTAAAAAGTATACATCTTGCCATACCATGATTATCTTCTAATTCTCCTTGGAACCAAGCACAAAATTCAAACCTTCTATCAAAATCTCCTGCTTTTAGAGTATGACTGAACTGGGGTTTGTAAGGTTTAAATTTGTTTGATTTTAATATTTTTGCAACAACATCTTTACTTACACCAAACAAGGCTGACCTTTTCCTTAACGAATATTTAGGATTTTCTACAGCTGAGAGCATTACTTGGTTTTGAATTTCGTCAGTAGCAACCCATGCTTGATGTTTCTTTTTGAATCTATTCTCAACATTTCCATAAGCCTTGAATTTTTTTATTATTTTACTTACTGTTGCAAAATGTATGTTTTTATCTGGGTGTCTGTAATTAAAGATTTCGGCAGCTTCCCTAAAAGTTTTGTAGTTATCTCCAACAATTAGAACAATTTCAATTTTATCTTGAACACTCAATTTCAATGGCATTGTTATTATTTATTACAATTCCAACTGACGATTTGACGCTTACTGACATTAGTTACGTATTTGTTTCGAAAATTTTCCATACCTACTTGATTCAGTACAAGTGTTATCATATAGCAATTTAATCAACAATTTGCATCTAGTTAAAAAAAAAAAAACGAAAAATGACGAAATATCATAATTGAGCGTGCTTGACCGAAATTTTGTATTTGACTATATCTCTACATCACAAACAAATTTTCCTAATAAAATTTCTGCGTATCTTTCAGAATAAGGGTAGTTTACTCTTGAGGGGTTTCCAAAGAAGCGCTGTTAGCACTGTTATTGTTAACCTCAGAGTGGATCTGCTATGTTTACCGTATGTTTGGGTTCATGCAGCAACTTTTATCAAGAATAAAATTTTTTGAGAAACGTATAATAAAAAAGTTTCCAATTTGTTGCCAACTTTTACAGACACACAGTATATGAACGCAATTATATTATCTTTTAGTGGAGTTTACATTTTACTAGGTGTCCGAACTAATACGGACGCTAGTGAACATACGCACATCTGAGAGGTATTGCTATCGCTACTCCAACTTGTCCAATGCAAAGATTGTTGAAACTGCATCACCCTTGTTGCTCTGCCGAACGCTATCAATAAGCTAGCTATTGTTTATACATTAGAAATTTAAAAAATAAATCCTCATTTCTCTATTGCGGCCATGTTTCTCCGTAGTTTTCCTCATACATGAAAATCTAGCTGCTGCGTACATTTTTATTTAAAGGAAAGAAAAATATGCAAATCTCACAGAATCGGAAATGGAATATATTCGACATTTCCTTGTTAGATAACGAATAGTCAATAAATCAGTAAGAAACTACGGAAGCGTGTATGATTTGATTTAGCCAATTGTTCACTCAAGCAAGCAAACTGCTCCATCGCAAATTGAAGACCTTTATGCATAGAAAGCATAGTTATATAATCGAGTATTCCTCGTCGCCACAGTAGCAATATAAATCAAACCTAATTCGATCGACTTGTAAATAATATAATGATTGCTATTGCCAGTGTTTCGAAAACTTATTGTTCATTAATAACAGTAATTAAACTTAATTGCGTTAAATGCAATAGACGGAAAATTCGCGAAATATCTAATTAAAAGTTATTCAAATGCAAACCGTACTCCTTGTTTTTGTATGGGTGCTTTGTTTAAAATAAGTGGAAAGATTATTCATCCGTATCTGTTTTATGTCATTATGTAAGAATTACTTACTATGAAGAAAACTTCTATGATTATATTTATTGGTATATGTTACACAAAAAAAAATCAGAATAAATCTCAGTAATCAAAGGCAATAGAGAAAGGTGAATAAAAAGGATTATATAATAATATTGTAACCGCCAATTAGTTTTTATTACATATTTAAAAGGAACGTTGCTGCTGTTCTTCCTTTCTTAAGAAGTGCTTCCAAGCGTAGGCTATAACACTGTTGCTCGATAATTTGAATAAGTAGTACTTGTTAATTTAAAAGTATTTTTTTTTTAATATTTTGAAATGCAAAAATGAGTTTTAGTTTACTGTTGATGCTGTAAATGATTCGTCTAAACTTTTTCTATAAGCATATAGAAACTCCCCGACGAAAACTTAGACGCGATAAGATGTTTTAAAAGATTTAAAGGTTACAACATTTCTTTGCAAAACTAGCAAGGTATCTAATTAAGTTTTATTCATAAAAGTAAAATAAACTTAAAAATATCTCCTCCAGTAATATAGCTCTGTTGCAAATGTGAAACAAAAATAAACAACGAGTGATCAGTAATGCGTAGATCCTCCATTGTTCTTAATCACTTCCAATAGTCTGTTATTAATAGATTTATATAAATTTAACACATAATTTTGAGGGATATTCAGCCATTCAGTCGCTATTGAAGTTTTCAGCTCTTATACCGTGAAATATTGACGGCCTCCGCCATAAACGCGACGTACCAATTCACCCCACATGTTTTGAATAATGTTTAAGTTTGGTGACCGTGCCGGCCACTGTAAAGTTTTAATCTTTTTCTCTTTAAACCATTCAGTAATGATTTTTGCTTTATGAATTGGTGCGTTATCTTGTTGAAAAACAAAATTGCCCCCGGCCCATTGGTTTCCAAAACGTAGAAGATTGTCACGCAATAAGTCTTTATACGTCACAGATATCATTTTATTTGTGCAAAACACTATTTCACTTTTATCGCGGAATCCAATCGCTGCTCATATCATCACAGATCCACCCCCTAATTGTCTGGTCATTTTCACTTTTGGTTCCTTTCTCAGATCATGATAATAATGCGAGTACCCATCCGGTGCGTCCAAATTAAAACGTTTCTCATCGGAAAATATAATTTTTTCCCATTGTTTCTTCCAGGATATATGTTCTTCAACAAATCTCAACCTCGCTTCTTTCTGTTTTCCCGAAAGTGGCGGTTTTCTCAACATTTTCTTCCGTGATACTACCGGTGAGCCCTTAAAAATCCTTTGAACATTACGCACGTGCGTCTGTACCCCCGCCTGTTCTGCAATAACTCTCGCAGACGCAGAAGAATTGGATGCACACCGCAATACCATGCGTTTATCCCGCTCACTTACAGGTTTCGGTCACCCTTGGCCTTTTGATTTGCCGTAATTTTCCGGATCTTTTAAGAAATTTCTAACGCAATGATCGCTTCTTCGTAACCGACGAGCAATTTCCTTCTTACTAACACCATCCTGGTGCCAGGCTAGAATTTTACCCCTTTCTATTAAGGATAATTGCTTTTTTCTACCCATATTGCAAACACTTTATAAAATATAATTTCTCGCGGTGAAATGTGTACACTTTATCAGCACAACCGCTGCGTATAAAGAGAAGTATCAAATTAAAACGTTTTTGCTTATATTAACCCTTATCCGGGCGGCTAATTTTACTTGCATAAACGGGCGGGCGTGTCTATTGGACACATTACTAAAATTAATATATTCATTGTCATTTAGACAGGGATAATATGAAACAATTGGTCGGTGTGGGAAAAGGAATATATATTCTGTTAAATTTAGCAAACTTTTAAACAAAATAACAATGGAAAGAATTATGTATTTATACAGTTTTTACAAATTCTTCGTACATTGCTGTGTTCGTTGCACACATTCTTTGAACAGATATCACATGTTTGCTTTTGATTTCTGGACTTATGTGTTGGACATATGCTGCAACGTTTCTTTTTAGCAGGAGCAACAGACACTTGATTTTCACCATTATTATTTGGTGGCTGAAATACATTTATAGCTTGTCGAACTCCTTTTGGTAATCTATGAATATCTCTTTGTTGCATATGTGGTTTGATAAGTGATTCTGCTATGAAAGTAAGGAAAAGACGTATTTGCTCATGTTTGCCACTATTCCAGTCAGGATGTAGATTGCACCATACCACATAGGCTGCAACTCCCACCACATCCAACATGTTCATAAAAAAAGCAAATGGCCACCTGTTTGTTCGTCTTTTACATGTATATTCATGAACAAGTTGGTCTAATGTATCTACACCGCATTTAGTTTCATTATACGTTAGTATAATTTCTGGTTTTCTTTTATTGTCTTCATCAACTGTGGCAGAACTATGCATTGTAGAGAGTAGGATGACTGCTTTTCGAGCTTTTGGTACATAAGAGACCAAGGCGGCGTTTTTAGTGAAACCAAAAACTGAACTATATTCTCGTCTGTATTTACTTAGTTGAAACTCTTTCGGTATAAACTGCTTATTTTTTCTCACTGTTCCAACAGATGTCAGTCCATTGACTAATAATGTATTCGATAAATTTAAATCTGTGAAATAATTATCAAAAGTTACATTTCTATTAGAACGAAAGTATGGTTCAGTAAGTGACACAACGACATGAGAAGCCAATCCTTTCGTTACTTTGTTGTTTTCTTTGCCTATAAAACATGATAATAGTTTAACCATCAAAACGTGCGTTCAATAATATTGAATCCCTATAGTAAGGGTTAAGGGTTAAGTGTTTCCGTTCCAGTGCCGCATTGCTTGCGCCCGTGATTTTAAGTGCACGACATTTTCCTACCTTAAGTTTGCCTGCAGTCCGCAACGTTTAAATGTGTGTCTTCATTTCGCCATCCTTATTTGTAATTGAATTAGAAGCAGAATTTACAATTTACAATTCTTGTGTTACACTCTGTACTACTTCACGCAAGCGACAATTGTTCAAACCAGGTTTCGTGCGTGTGTACATAGACTTTTGTGAGGGTTAAACTGGCGGTCCGCTCCAACACAGCTTTCCAATCCTCTATAGAACAAACTATCTCGAGAGAAGCCAACTAATTATCGAACTACCTCGTATTTAGTTTTTTTAATTTACAATTTTTTTTTACAATTAATTATATACTGTACCAGTACCAGTCCTTTGATTACTTTCAAATACTTTTGTGTGTATGGTCTCGTTTTATGAACGACAGTGTAGATCGGCTTTATGTAATTTCACGAAACAAATTCGGTAATATGTGCAGTAGTGATTGCCCGTTAAAAGCCGCCGCCAGACAATACCGGCCAGTTTTGGCTGGCGCGGTGTCCGGAGTCATTGGAGCAACAACCTCTGTTCGAGCACAGGTGCTTGTTGCTCGGTCGATTTTCTTGACGTCGCCGTCATTGCATTTTGTCGTTTGTTGTTGTTCGCAAAGGCACCGCGGAATACTCAATGAAAATTACTATACTGCCTAAATACGCTTTCTCCTTGTCACTTTCACTGTGCATGTACGACAACGGCGTACGCGTGTATTATCATATTTACGGATTATACACTAAAGATCGAACATTTACACGATGTATCCTAAGAATCGGTACCATTTTTATGCAGAATTAACGTAACAATTGCAAATGCTATAGCGCCTTCGGGTTAATCGATGTGCAAAAACGTTTTAATGACGTAGGATTTATAGCTGTGCATAAATAAATGTAATCATAATTAATATAGCACCTGCACCACTTTCACAAAGTGCGTAGTATGTCTAGATTAGATATATTTACGTGTACCTCGAAATTTTTGATATCAATAAGTGCCATACTAGGATTGCATGAAGAAAGAACGGAGAAATACCTTTTACGAGGCATTTTTGTGATCGCCCACTAAATCTGTACCTTACCGAAGGAAGAGTTGGATAGAGGATAGAGAAGAACCGATTTTTCCACTCTATAATTAAAAAAAAAATTGATTTCGAAATAGATGGAGAAAAACAGTACTGATTGTGAACTGCACTTTCAATGAAATAAAATATTTCCAGATTACGCAAATTATAAAGTAGAGAATTTTTAAACATAGAAAAAGAGATAAATCAATAGGCGGGAAAAATCTTATTCGTCGCTGTAACTACCTTTTAGCATAATCCTTAAAGTTAGAGAATCGATCGATGCCCCATGCCCCACCCTGATGGAAGTCTTTAGGTGCCTTGGTGAATCTCTCACTTACTTTTAGATATAATAAGAAATTTCGCATCATAAATCGATTTATTTTACAACCACAGTTACTTGATGTCACTTGTGGAGATTTTAAATACAAACAGTTGTAGAGGTCGAAGTTTGACAATGCTGCTGACTGAACAAAATTTCCGGCAGATATACACTGCCGTTCAGAGAAGTTCGGTCGGTTGGTAAAAAACATGAAAAGGTTACAGAAACAAACGAAACTAAAAACAAAATGCAATTTTATTGTATGTACAGGTAAAAAAGACAAAAATAAATAAATAAAAAGTTATTCTGGCCTAATATAACATA
>CACRWG010004993.1:0-12681 GCA_902654985.2 Oryctes borbonicus
ATTTGTAACTTCATGTTGTAATCTGTGCGATCCATCACTACTGTTGCCTTGCCTTTATCAGCTCGTGCAACGATTAGGTTCTCATTGCGGCGTATATCCTCAAGTGCTATCTTCTCGTCCTTGGACATATTCCTTGCTGGTGGTTTAGCTTTCTGGAGGATGCGGCAGGTTTTATGTCGTATTTCTTCTGTTTCTTCGGCTGGCAGTTTTCGAATAGCACATTCCACTTGAGTGATGATTTCTTCTTTAGGTATTCTGGTTGGTGCGACCGCAATTTACCGCAAAAGCCTACGCTCAACTAATTTACAGGTACTAATATTAATAATAACAGGCGGCGATTAAAAATGCACCACCAAAAAATTTTTGCAAAATAATATTTATTATCAAAAATGCTACCTATATACATTTACGTAAAACACAATTCAACAAAAGAAAAATAAAAAATGTTACCGCACGGCTAAGCGCTACAAAGGAAAATCTGAGGGAATGTTTCCCCTGGGTGCGCCTGAACTTGCTGTACGTGCTTTACCTTGCTTTGCAACCCACAGGTTTTCATACCGCAATACGAATATTTACGTAACTCTGCGCGCAATTTTCCGAAAACTAACAACGCCTTCATGTAGCCCAATAATCTCGTCACGTTCGAAGGGGGTTAATCGTTTCAGAGAAAAATTATCGCGATATTTCGTCCCAAAGCTCTCGAAAAATAGTAAAACTAATATGTAAATTCGAAAGTATGAAAACTAAATTATTAAAAGCGTAGATGGTACAATTTAAACAATTAAATGATCTATCGAAATTAAAAAAAAAGGGTGTTGCCATTTAAAAAAATCGTCCTGAAAATATCAAAACCAGAAGTGGGAAAGCTTAAAAGTGATGGGTAAATATTCATCTAAAAGAAATAAAATTGACCTGCCCGAGCATTTCTCCCAAAAACAAATTGCTTCAAATTTAATTAACGCATTTCGCTGCGCACTTATGAATGCTTACAGGAAGTTATCCTAAGAAGACTATGCTAAATACTTTTGCCGTAAACGATTCCATCAATATCATAAGGAAGCTACTTTAGCATTATTCTTTTGGTTATAGTTTCTAGGGATTTTTTGACGCAAAGTTATCCTATTTTAAAATTTGATTTTTGTTTTTTGTTAGCTCTTTGAAACTCGTTCTAAAATTACGTTTTATGAGCGTACCCTATATAAAAAATAGTTTTCATAATGATATCCAAAACCTACCTCGTACCAAATATCGAAAATGCATAGAAACAAATAAAAGCTTGTGACGGAGACACAACTCGTCTGAATTGGAGACATCAATGTTTTTCAATTATTTTAAATAACTTAAAACCTCCAAAAATTTTGTTTCGGTTTCGGGGAGGTTTCGCACAGGTCAATTATTCAAAGCTGTTCAACCGAATTTGCTTATGTCTGCTTCATGCTTTAAAGCTTGTAGCAGACATTATACGAGAATGTTATCCCGATGTGAATCAACTAGCGGCACAGACGAAAGCGGTTGTTGTTAAATTACCGGCACGAATTCTGCTGTTTCGTTCACAGCGTCGTGACATACTGGAACCGCCGCAGCCAATTCTTACACGATGGCGTACATGATTAGAAGTAACTTTATATTATTTTAAACATTTTGAAATGATCGAAATTAGTGATTTATAATTGGAGACTAAAGAAGCAGCTGCAATAAAGCTAAGCCAAATGCAATTCCAAAATCTTCAAGTTGCGGTAGATTTAAAAACTATTAACGACAATTACGTTCCAGTAGACGGCGCAATAACAAATTTGCAAAACACTTCGGTGTCCTTATTGGATTCGTGTGAAATTGTTGACCACGTACAGTGCTACGTATTTTCGATGACGAGAAAAGTGTTTCAGTCATAGAAAAATTTAATACTATATTACGTAAAAATTTCGATTTTTCTAGATTACGCCATCTTTTTAACAATAGTGTTGCGGTAGATCCGTTACACAAATTCAAAGACCACTTTAAGTTCGCGGATATTCCATCGCTAGATGTACAACGATCTTTTTCTGCGTATAAGCAGATATATACGCCGCAACGAACGGGTCTCAAAGAGACCACTGTAGAAACGTACGCTATGATACATGTGTTGAAGGTCACACTTCGGGATTTCTTTTCAGCCATCCAAGCATATTCAGTAGGTTGCTTACTATATTATGTTTGCGTTTTCATAAATTCTTCCGTTGTTTTTTGTTCTAAATAACGCGCACGTTTATTTCGGTTAAGCCAGCACAGTGACGCTACCGGTAGGCAATCGACTTGTTGCGCT
The DNA here is from genome assembly GCA_902654985.2 of Oryctes borbonicus. NCBI lineage: Eukaryota > Metazoa > Arthropoda > Insecta > Coleoptera > Scarabaeidae > Oryctes > Oryctes borbonicus. Next base: position 2,303 of record CACRWG010004993.1, read on the forward strand.
CTACCTCGTACTTTTATTTTCAAATCTATTTACATTTTACATTTACAATGATGTAGTTTTGACATTTTAATTGCAAATAAATCTATTATTATGGTGTCAACTGCTTATTCGGAAATCTTGAATATTGCTCGTACGGATGCAGTTGCGCCCCTCTGAGAGTGAAAATGCAGATGTTTTCACGCAGATAGATGCTAGGCCGTTTTCCTCTAACGACGTATGATACGTATTAAATATAGGCAATTATACAAATTAGTATGACATATAATGAAATAGTACGCACGCTAATCTCAAAATGTTCTGAAAATTTGTTTTCTTCTAAATTCCCAAATCGTCTTTTTTTGTATTTCCAGTACATTAAAATAATTAAATTAATTCAGAAAAAAACTATTTTTCTAAATGACTGAAATTAAATATATGGAAAAATATGGTGATTCTGTTTTAAAATATAAAACACCAATTCAAAATTTCGATTTTCGTTAGCATTTTGAAATTCATTTAACATTACGCTAGCGTCCCCTACTAAAAGAATTGTTTTAATAATACAAGGCGATGGATTGAAGCGTTAAAGAAATAAACAATTGTACAAAGACTCTAATTCACCAATTCATATTTTAGTATGTTACCTACATTTATATGTATGTAAAAATGTTTAATTATAGATAAATACATGCGACTCCATCTTTGATTTATGGAATTTTAAATGATTCTTATCTGGTAAACAACGCATAAGTATCGGCAACCTCTCCAACCTGTGTGATGCGGAGGTTGCCGATACGTATGTGTTGTTTACCATAATAGGCCACAGTCCTTGCTATCATTATTATTATTCTTATCTGGATCCATGCAGCGATGGACTTTAACAACGCGTCCCTTTATTCGCTCTCGTTCAAGTCTGCAAGGGATTTTGAAACGGTCGGTGACTCACGTTTGTTCTTCGCTACGTATATCTACTTATAGCGTGCGTTAGCAAATGATAGCGTCATAGAACAAACAAGAAGGAGTGGCAACTCTGGCAGAGGGAGTAAACTCGTATTTTAGCGCGCCTTGCATACATACCGGTAACTAACACAGTTTATTATGGTCACTGGTACACATTTATTCACAATATCCGACATAAACATAAAATAACATATTAAATAAATTTATACAAGGATGTACATTACCTATGCATAGTAACGATGATGCTTATACTTATTTTAAATTCTGTTTAACGCAAATAACGGCTAATATAAACAAGTAGGAATATTATAATGCTCTAGTAAATATAAAGCAGAAGTACACATTAGTAAATTGCTAAGGTTACAGCAATTACAGAAAAATTATGATACATGACTGTAGCATAATATAAAAATATGTAAAACACAGAATAAATTGAAATATATTCATAGCGCGTTAAGCACGCTTTTGACGCCAATTATATGCGATAAGTTTAATTTTTTCACTGCACTCAGCTGGTACAAATCGGCTGTCTGTTTTGTGTAAAATGTTATTAATATCTCTAATCCACATATTGATTACAAAATTTACAAGTACTTTGATGAAAGTATCCTTCATATCATTATGAATACAACAAGAAAAGCACTCGAAGTTAATGTGTTGCAAAAGTTTTTTTAATTTCATTGATAAGTTATTTTGTAGACATAAACTTGGCAAATGTTTAAAAATAATGTTACTGCACTGATTATATAGCATCATAAATTGCGAGTTTGTGGGTCGGTAATGTTGGGCCAGTTGTTAAGTTCGTAAAACACTCCAGCCAATTATTATTAGTGATCTACAGCACTCTCCTAGCTAAATACCCACTTACATAGGAGTTTGCAAACTCTGTCAAAAGAGTTGCTGCACTGCCCTCCTCTCCCTTTAACACTGGATGTTCATTAGTATCACTAACTTCTATTGTCGTCGTTAAAAATATTTTACAATTGTCTAATCCCGCATTACTTAAATTATCCTCACAGTTCGTTGCCACAGATCTGACGATACAAAATTATTGATTGGCGAAGTTTTAAAAGAAGAGGCCAATTGACTGCAGCTAGGATTTGTATTCCTAACGCCGTGACTTCTAATTAGACTAAAGAAATTTTCAATAGCATCCTGATTGACATTTCTTGGGACTAGGTATTTATATCCCAAACTTGCAAATTTACGCCACAGATATTCCACGCCAGCAATGGTATGGATGTAATTTTTATTGTTGGAGGCGTAGTAATTTTGTGAGATCTTGGACACTGGAATTTCATTGAACTTAATACCCTCTTAGCGGACTGATAAAACTTCAAATGCGGGGCAGTTGGACTAATTCGTCGTCTTAAATTCGTATTCGATGTAGGATGGATGGACGAGCCATTGAAACTGTCAAATAGTCTATCCATAAACAAGATTAGTTCAGGCATCTTCAAACGATGGGATACCTAAAAGTTATAAAAAATCAGCAAATATATATTTTAATAATTTCAATTGGCAATGAACACTTTGTGCAGTAGCATCTTTATAAAACTTACCATTTTGTGTAAGGAAGCCCATCAAAACTCCCACTGATCTGCTCAGCACCTGCGTGTAGCACTTCACTTTCATCCTTCTAATTCTGTCTGGGTATATATGAGCATCCGTGAGTTTGGGGCAAACTTTTCCACCATATCTTCCCGAATCCGTTTCATACAATTGTATAATATATTTCCAGGATGCTCTAAGACTTAGTTTTCCTCATTATTAAAAATTGGGTCTTTAATAATAATAGCAAGGACTGTGGCGTAGTATGGTAAACAACACATAAGTATCGGCAACCTCCGCGCCACACAAGTTTAATTTATTATATAGTAATATAATAATTAGTCCGGGACGGCCGTTTCGAGGACACGAATGGTCCTCATCATCAACCGGTGACCGAATGACGTGAGAAAAACTTTTTCTAAAACTAAACATGCATGTACTATCCCTTCTTCCGAGAAGAAATATTGTTTTATAAGTGCCTATTCTACCCCCACGCGTCTTAAACTACGACATGCGAAAAACCCTTTACCAGCTATGATTAGGGAAACGAAAGAGACTCTGAAAAATTGTCAAAAACTTATTAACGCGAACCTTAAGTTTAAACTGTCAGTTTCAAACCCAAAAGTGCCAAAAATGTACTGCCTACCGAAAATCCATAAACTGGGTAAATCTATGACACCAATTGTTTCAGGCATAGACCCACCCACGTACAAACTGTCCAAATGGCTAGTAAATGAATACAAAAATTTACCCATCAAAGGCAGACAGCCTCGAAGTAGAAAACTCATTGGATTTTGTAAATAAAGTAAACCATATCAAACTAGAAGATGGGGAAATTTTAGTATCGTTCGATGTTTTTTTCACTCTTCCCTAGTGTACCGATCCCTGAAACCATAGAGTATTTAGTTGAGCTCCTAAAGCTCAACAATATTGAAGATGCCAAAATAGCAGAATATAAAAGGCTAACGTCACTCTGCATGAAGCAAAATTGTTTTCAAGTTGAGGGCTAGTAGTATAAACAATTAGAAGGTACAGCAATGGGCAACCGCTTGTCCCCCTTCATAGCTAACTTGTTCATGAGCAAATTTGAAACATGTATGAGAGCGGATACCGCATATTTTCCTAGAATTTGGCATAGGTACGTAGATGATATTTTCGCGGTTTTTGATACTAAGGAAAGTGATATTCCGGATTTTCTCGCGACCCTCAACTCAAAATTTGAAACCATTAAATTCAGAGTAGAAGAAGAAGTGAATAATCAACTTCCGTTCCTAGATAGTTTAGAGATTAAGAATAATAATAAACTAGAAATTGACATCTATAGGAAGGAAACCAACACTAATAGGTACATTATGAACGATTCTAACCGCTGTGGACAACACAAAATGGCCGCGATTAGCTTCCTAATTAATAGATTGGTTCAATTCCCTCTAAGTAGAAATAGATTTAACAGAGAACTTAAATTCATAAAAAACGTAGCTATTTATAACGGTTACTCTTCTATAGAAGTCGATCGCATGCTTAAGGAAGCCCCCGAAACAAAGGCTTTACGTAAGAAATTCCACGACCTTAACCCCGGTAGAAACTAGTAGTAAGAAATTCTGGCGAAGTAAGAAATGAGGCGCTAAAGTAGCTTTTGGCGGGAAACTTTAAGGTCCCTCCCCCTGGATATCGTTTTCTGCCGTTCTCCCTGTTTTATTTCCATCATGCTTACCGAGTCGATCAGCTTTATGAGATAATTAGTTGCTTGGCCTAGGTATAGCAGTCGCCAGGAGTGATGGCGAGCGGTGAGAGTATGTTCGCGCAACATCTTTGGCTCTACATAAAACTGCACACTATACCGTTGGCCTAACGGTTAATATTTAATAATACAACATCAATATTTAATAAAATGCTTTTATGAGAATAGCAAATCTGCGGACAATATGTTTATTGTTTTTAATTTATGCATGGAAGTTATGAACGTTATCGCAGCAAAATATAATTCATATAACCAGGGTTTAATGACTTAATAAGAATTTAAGGAATACCAATAATAGTGATGGCGTAGGATCGCCTTAATTGTTTTAAAGGAATACTAAAGGTGACGATAACAACGGAGGAATATTATTTAATCGGTTTATTAAACTTAAACATTATAATATTCAATATATGAAAACAAAATAATTATGAAAATGTAACCGTCAAGTAAATAAATTGAATTTAAATCTCTTCCGCACTAAAATTGTCGTCGTCATTAAGTAAGTTTCTGATTGTAAATATTTATTTTCGATATCGACGATGTGTTTGCAGCGTTGTTCCCTATTTTGTTGTGATATTTTTTGAAATTCTTCTTCTGTTATTTTAAGCACATCTTCCATCTTCGAACTGACATTTCTTTGCCGCGATATTACTCTTCACCGTAGCCCAGATCAGTTCTATAGGGTTCTGGTCCGGATGATACGGCGGGATCCTCTAAACTGTGTCCTTTGCGTGCTAAAATTATATTACGCCTTATATATCGATATTTATTTTGTTTAATTATTTTTCTGCATTAACCTATCGTTAATCATTAATTAATTAATCATTAATCAATCATTTCGGCTTTCTTCCTAGTACTTGTTGGAGCGTGATCTTTTTGTACGTTGTGATAGGATGCATTACGTATCATTCGTATGCAAGTTTGGCATAAGTTTTAACCATCTGCTATAACTTTCCGCATTCATGTCTGAATGATAATTATCAGTTTTTGTGCCGGACTTGAATATCAGCAGGCAATTAAGAAGAAAGCCCATGTTTCCACCGGCGTGTGCTATTAGGAGCCTGGATCCTTTGGAAATGTTTTCAGACCTTTCGTACTTTCATCGCTCCACATCTTGGAAAATGTATGACCACTATGTACGTATGTCTCATCTATATAAACACTGAATCGATTCTGGTTGTGGTGATATTTGATTAGTGTAAGTAATCGATTCGTAATGCTCCTATATCTATTCGTTCTATTAATACTCTCCTATTATTCTGTACGCATCTAGAATTAAATTACCTAATTCGTTGAAATTCTTATCCGATCCCTTCCATTCTAATTCCCGTTCCATCCTCTGCCGTAGAGTCGATACCGTAACACGTCGTTCATCTGATCGATGAAAGTCATATATCTCGCACTATCCTTAATTGGTATTCTGGTAAGCCACTGACATTCTTCTGCCTCGGTCTCTTCTTACCTGGACTTACCTGGATTTGACGCCGTATGTCCTTCCGGAACAATTCTTTCTACTGATGCACCGATTGCTTCAGACACCAAACGTTTTATTTCACTTGCATTTACTAATGTGCTTTTACTTTTAGAAAAATAATTATACACATTCAAAACTATTTCGGCCGTTGGAGCGTGTTCCACTTTATGTCGTCCTAACCGAGACATTTAGAGACGCCACAGGTAAATGCTCAGAACGTATTATTGCAGCTAAGGGGGCGTGCACGCTTTCGAAAACGTTTACAGTGCATCCCTACTCCTTGCTATTACTCGTGGCGACTGCTGTACCGCTCAATAGAAGCAAATATGCCAAAAGATACAGACGAAAGTTCGATCAATTTTTTGGTACAGGTCCCTCAATCCTAGGTTTTACGCCGTACTAGTTCTTAGCTCTGAAAAATCCTTGGAAACGGCACAGAACGCTCTAATTTCGTAAAGGTATGTTTGTAGATTTTGCGTATAGTTCGAAATAAAAAGCATTTCAGCGTTTACGGACATACAGCATATTAGCTATTAATTAAATATAAGAGAATTCGTATTTTGGGGATTCAAAAACTAGTACTGGTTTCGAAAATATTATTAAACAACAATATTCTCATTATTTTCAGAGATAGATACGTCTAGCATGTTACGAATAACTCTGTATAAGGAAAATTCCATAGTTTTGCTTGTTGATATTGAAGCTTCCCTGTTTTTAGTGTAAGAAATTTGTTATATTTCAGTCCATTGCTGGATTAATCATTTTTGGACATACTCCAGCCCGGCCGTTTTACATTGCAGTTTATTCGTATTCTATTTGTTAAACAGGTATTCACTTATGGTTTATGTTTATCTGCACACTGAAGATCGATAATGAATGAAACACTACATTTGCGTTTGGTCCAGATGTTTGAAATTGTAACTATAAAGTGCTCGGTTTATTTGCTTTTTCTTATTGTTTCCGTGTGTCGCACTGAAACTTTCTGTCAATGTATTCAAATGTTGTTAGAGGTGTTGCAATCATCCGTAGCGACTTTTTGTGTCAAACATTTTTTTGTTACAACCTGCTTGTTTTGAATCTTTTTGAACTATCGGATTCTCATTTAGAATATACACAGTTGTTTCTTTGTCGCAGATGCAATCTTGAAATATCTATTCGAAATGGAGGGTATGGAGCGAACGGAAGGATCCCAATCAGATGGTGGTATGGATTACCAATATGCAGTGACTGCTTGTTTAGCTGGTTTACTCTCGGACAATAAATTAGTGAAGGACTACGTTATCTATTCCAGTATTAAATGTGCTAAAAAATTTGACGACATCGTAGCAAAAATACAGTTGAGTGATGGTGATGAATGGTTTGTAACGCTAATACAAGTTAAATATAAGATCAATAAGGATTTACAGATCAGCGACGTACGCAAAGGCAACAAAATCGTACATAACTTATCGAATTATATCAACAGCTACAACGAGATCATGAGTGATGCAGAATTGGAATGTCGCAAAGGCATTCCAAATGACAATATACGATTTTGTATTTTTTGTAATCAGAACATACAGATGCCTATTTCCCTCTACGGTAAACACACGTTAAATGTTACTTTGCGAAAACCTTCCGAGTGCGATCCTCCAACTAAAGCACTACTTCCCTTTGACGACGATAAATGTTCGAAGTTTCAAAGTCTGCATTCGCCCAATCCTGAGTATCAGAACTTCTTTGATGGATGTTACTTATATTTGAAACAAAAAAATTACGAACAAATTCACGAATGCATACGGGGTACTTGCCAGATCGATAACTCACACGATATCGTTAATTATGTAAAGGATTACTTTAATGATAATGTTTTGCATAGACGAGGACTTCACAAACAAGTATTTGAAATGGAGGTACAAAAGATTCGTTTATCCAAGTTTCTTTTGCCACTTACGCAATTGGTTGATATCGTTGATGACGAGCGAATTGCTATTTGGAACGAAATCACATTAAACCATGATGTTACGATTGTGAATGCAGTTGATGACTCTGATATTGGGTGTTTATATGGTTGCTTGGTTCAAAGATTAAAGGTTTTACTGGGCACGGATATAAGCTGGAATGAGATCGTAACTGAACAAAAAGAACTAGATACTGCCATAGTCGATAAATTTACGAAATATTCAGAAGCTAGAGACAAGATGAGATACTGGGTTTCACAACCGAATACTCTCATGTCTCTTGTATTAGAACTCTGGAAGCTGGGAGAGTTGGCACTGATTTTGAAAACAGATATTAAGTTAGAACAATTTGAAAAGTATAGGCGTTTAAAAAGAAGCTATGTGATAATTGGAGATGTAGAAAAACGACTCGATGAAATTTCGGACACGAAGTTGAACGTATTTAGCCACCTGGGTAACATTAAAGGCCTTGAATTGCGCGACAAAATGCTTAAGAGTATAATCGTATCACTTCAAGGGCGCAAGGAGACTACACTTAAGGATTTATTAGACAATAAGGTAGAGCTACTACAAACGTTTTCATCCAAAGACGTAATCGGGTTAATGAAAAAACGACATGCTTACTTGAAGGAAGATTGCTTAAGAGGTACCAATCATTTAGCATTTATTATTGAAGATACGCAGAATTCCGACGCTGTAGACTTGCCAGTACACCTTGTAATTGGTGACAATTTTACGATAGAATGCCAGCCAAGCGAAGTTAAGGAAAAGGTTAGGGCGATCGCAGATAATATTTCATATAGAAATTATATAATATACTGTCTAAGGCGAATTAAGGGGCATTTAGAAGTAGTGGAAGGTGACAAAGAGATATTGCGTAACTATTTTATCGATCAGTTTGGAGATCCGGTATACGTCTGTGCAGAAACCACACCAATACCGATAATAGGACGCATAATTCCCTTTACTGAAATGAATCATATGGGCAGATATCTGGTGCCAGCAACTATTTTAAAGAGTTACCTGGGTTTAAAAAACAATGCAGTGTTCTTATTATCTGGAGATGTTGAGTCTATAGTTGCCCACATAAAAGTCACTGAAAATGCCGAACATGACATGAAGGAAGAAAAGCGATATTTCATTAAGGTAGATGAAGAGAAGCGCAAGGACTATTGGAACAAGTTCTCGGACAGGAGCCTATTAGACGTTGAGGTTAACGATGGTAGAATGGAACTCAGAAGATACAAAAACTGTCCTAATTTAAACTCTAGCATTTCATATAAGGGAGAGAAATTCTCCGAAAAGGAATTTTTCAAAAAAATTGGAGAAAATAAAATAACTGTTGTAACGGGCGAGCCGGGTATGGGGAAATCAAGTGTCCTGAGGACTATTTGTAGTAGTTACTGCGGAAACTACTATACTTTGCTCTATGATCTGATATATTTTCAAGAATTGTTAAAGCAAAATAGAGACTTGTCTACAAAACCCATAGAAATTGTATTCAAGGAGTTCCACGGGGAAAAAGTTGACAAATATAACAATTTTCTGCGTGCATTACGTGAAAAGAGAAGAATCATCCTAGTTCTGGATGCCTTTGACGAAATTATTTCATCTTCTCGTGAGGAAGTATTGGATTTTATAAAATCTGTCACCAAAACTGGAATACAAATAGTGATAGCTTCAAGACTAAACGCTTACAGTTTCTTAATGGATACATTGGATGCGTTGCCGGTCAAGTTGGATCCACTAAGCGCCTGCGACGACAATAATTATCTAGCGAAATGGGGATTAAATCCGGATCTACTGATAAATTTACCATCGGAATTCACCAAGAATCCACTGTACTTACATTTTCTACAAGTAGCTTCTGAGCGCGGGAAACCGCTAGAAAATATCAGTCGATTTGACCTATACGAAAATGTGATTAATATGAAAATTGAACGTCATCTACGAAGGAGTATGCGAATAGTCCCCGAGTCTAAGATAAAAAAACGTGTAACTTTATTCCAGCGATTAGCGCTGGTGGCAATACTTGACAAATATGAAATTGAAAAGGGTTTAAAGTGGAAGTACAACACGAAGTCAATTGACTGTATTCAGTCTGGTATTATCAGGCATTTGCAGGAAGATTATCCTGTATTTCATCATTTCACATTTGCGGAATTTTTAGTTGCTCAGTGGTTAGTCAAAGCAAAGGACGATGACACATATCAAGATTTCGCTCGAGATATTTATAAACAGTTGGTAAGTAGAGGCGACACGTTAGATATTCTTTCCGAACATCTGATCATACATAATGCGATTTCGCACCAAGATATATCAATAATAATGATGCAATACGAGAATGCGCCAGCTAATTTTGGAGAGACCGACAAACTTGGCAGAACTCCCCTTCATCTCGCAGCAATTTGCTTTAACGATGTGTACATTTCCAGTCCTCGGGAGATATTAGATATTATAATACAGTGTATGAGCAGTCTCGAATTGTGCATCGATGCAGAGGATACAATGGGCCAGATATGGATTGATTACCTAATCGATGAAATCGATATAGATGTATTGTTTGATAGCTCCGAACTAACTATAGAATCATATTTGAAATGTGAAGCACGGAAGATAGAGAAATGTCAATCCAAGGCTACAGTTTTTCCAATCGACAAGGATGGTTACAAACGTGCTCTCAATTGTGCTGTAAGACAGGTAAATTTTAACATTTTTCGGAATTTGATATTTT
>CACRWG010004994.1:0-12670 GCA_902654985.2 Oryctes borbonicus
CTACATATTGCCACCCTATTCAGTAACCAAATTATATCGATATCAAGGAAGCAACAACTGAAGTTTATAGTAACAGCAGGGTGTATATTTATTACTAATGTTCGCCACTTTCCCTGCATCGCTATGATAGTGGTCGTTCGGGTGTGTGATTCGTAATATATGCGCAAGCGATCTTATTGCAGTAGTAACGCATCCAGTATGCGTTTGGTGGCCGGTTGCGTGCCGGACGCATGCGAGCGTAGCGAAGTATAAGTAATAAAATGTCGTCGATAAGTGGATCAAGGAAACGACCATTGCCAGATAAAGTGAATGAGTTTATTAAAGATTTCCCGGAATTAATATACGATAGCCCAACAACAAAATAGGTGTACATTGGGAACGGTTTATACATGATTTATGTGTAACTATGATTGTGTGTAATCTTCGATTTGATTTGTTAAGCAACGAATCATTTGTTTCATTTTGGAAGAAATACACCAATCCTACATTACCGAGCCAGATAACGTTACGAACGTTGGGCAACACAACTCTGAAATCACTGATTTCATACATTATTTATACAACGCTCAACGCTGCTATATTATGTACTATTCTTATTTTTCGTATGTTTATGCATACTGCTTTAATAGCAGAAAACTAGATACATATTTCATTCTTCCAGATAGAACAAATCTCTCCTCTTCTATGCTTACATCGCTAACAAGGTCGACTCGTGTCCCACCTCCATCGCGTAGTCTGATATGCGAAGCATAATTTTGCGCATATATAACGAATCACACACCCGAAAGACCACTTCCATACCGACGCCTATGAAACGCACGGAAAGTGGCAAACTTTAGTTATAGACGTGGAATACATACTTTCACGTTGAAATTTCCAATTCGGACCAAATTTTTCAAAAAAAATCAACATTTTACAAATATATTTAACATTTGTTTACTTCCACAATTGTCAAAGTTGTCCATTTCTGCTATGTATACGGTGACCATAATTTTTTTACAAAAGAAGTACCTGCATTACTGACAAATGTTTAGATTAAATGAAATACCAAATATGTGTTAATCAAGCTTTTATTGAGAAATACTTGGCATCCAAAAGGTTCAACCACACACAAAACATAATTAAAATTTATTGAAAAAAGTAACAGGAAACATTAGAAACTAAGAATTTTGAGTTTGCTTCTAGAAACAAGTACAACATGAGGGTATTGTCCAAAAGAGTACTGTCCTATTAAAATGAATACATTTACCCATCGCAAAATTCCATTACATCCCGTTGTCAATAAGGTAAGTAACCTGGAAATCACACTTATGTTCCTCCAATCAGGACGATAATATTTGCCTTATGTAGCCGGTAGTAGAAAATGCGTTTATTGACTTTACCTACTTATAATTTTCCAGTGTATCAGCAATTTCAGTACTATTAATGAATCTACTTAAACGTTTGTTGAGTATTTGAATTTTGAAAATTTTTTGAATTCGAAAATAAAACATAATTAAAAGTGATAAGAAGTTAAAAAATACAATTAACAGGTTAGAAATGTTTAAAGCAGATGTTGGTCATGATCCACTTCCACTTGCAAACATTCTTTCGGTCTTCGCAAGAAGGAATAGAAATTTCTTTCGAAGATTCTTGGATATATGTGTCTGTCTACTTTCCGTTCGTTATTTGAGTTCTTCCGAAGTTGTATTAATGTACTATATTGTTCAATGGCATATCTAGCGACGAACCTGAGAAACCATTTAACTCTTTGCAGCTTGGTGGTTTCTTGAGCTGACCACCTTTCCGAAGTTATTTATTTCGCGATTAGTCGATGGTTTAACGCTTTTCTCCCTTGCAAAATATGCAAATACCCTATCCCAGTTAAATTTTCGCTGTACAAAGAAACATTAGAGCTGCAGGATACTTGAAATTTTTATTCTCGTACTAGTCTAGGAGTTTCGTCTGTCTAAAAATGAATGTTGTGCCTATTATATAAGCTATTTTTTGGTAAACTTAGCTTCTTCAGTCCACATTATTAATTTTGAGAATTTCTTGAGATTTTGTGAAGGACCGTTAGAAAAACTCTATCATTAAAATAGGATTTTCATCTCGTAAATGTTGAACTTGATAATATTTAAATGATTGCCATTTATGTTTTAACAAGATTCTATGAATAGTTCTCGATGCTATAAGGTGTTCAAGGCTCATTATTTCTGTCAACGTATAATTTTCACTTTGTAATTTCTTTTCGTAATTAATCCTTGTAAAAATTAATTGCTTTTCTTGTCTTGTTCATCTTTTCTTATCGACAAATAAAATAAATGACATTTAATATTGTTTTCCACGGCATTGCAGTAATATTTTTTTACAAGAACTATATTTGCAAAAATGGATTACATCACAGTAACGACGAAAAACGAAAATCGAAAAAATCGACTGTTGCTAATTTTATCGATACCAAATTTGTTTCGAATACCCTGTATTGTACTTTTAATCTATTCACATGTGTAGATATTAATAATACGAACCGTCTATATCAGTTTAACGAAACAACTGTACTATAACCTGTATAGTTTATAATAAACAAGTAATTAAAGATAATGATACAAACGTAATGTTAAAAAAAATCGATTTTCCTGCAAAATGATAAATTTAAGCATGGGTAATTATTTACAATATTGTTCTAAATTTGTGGTAAAATAATAGGCATTCCATTTAAAATAAGAAAGTTGAATTCTTTGCGTACTTTAATATTATTCTATATTTTGTTTAAATGTAATAAAGGTAGCTCATGGGTCTGAGATTGATGGATAGGCCAAACCTTACAATTAGAGCAGTAATATACAAAATATTATTACGGAAAACCTTATCATCTACATAAATTGACGATGAATAAAAATCATTTACAATGAAAAATTTGTGTACGCAAAACCACGAAGCAAAGAGAAAAAGAACGCATGTAGAGAGGAAATTACAGATAATTTTATTTATTAAAAATCGACAAAGACCAACATCGATAAGTAGGTACAATACATTTTTCAAAATCTAGCCTTAATAAATTCGGAGCCATATAACGTGACATTGTATTGTGTTTCTACTAATATTCAACCATAACATCCTCTAAACTTTTTCGTTTCAGATTTGGAACTAAGCATCCTTCAGCTGGGTACCCTACAGGTAATAAGATTGTTAGCTTTTCTGATAAAGGACGATCAAGAAGTTTCCTTATTGCTGGGCCACAATTTAACGGAGTAGAAGTAAGAGATACTAAACCTGCATGCTAAATGTTCACCTAATGTAATAAGTAATAGCACTTTGGATGATATTATAAGAGTCTTACGTGTATAGCAGCTAGCAAAATTCCAACAGCAATGGAAACACTTTGTTCATTGTAATAATGTATTTTTTTCTTTGCATCAGAACGAAAGCTGTACATCTGTTTAAAGACTAAAATTAAGAACGGCGCTTCTGTTAAATATTCTTTAATCCAGTTTGTTTTCAAAGGCTTTAGATCAGTCGTCCAAACTTTGCCCATTCGTTTCTTATAATTTATTTCTTCTTCTTCCTCGATTATATCTCTAATTTGCTTCTTAATATCATATGATTTAACTACGGCAAATGTCCATGGTTCTGTATGTGCGCCGCTTGGTGCAGTCCCTAAAAAAACTCAACTCAAAAAGAACACCTTCATTTGGAAATATATGAAAGCCCGATTATTATATACGTACCTGCGGTTCGAATAATATTGTGAATAATTTCGGTTGGTACTGGATCTGAAGAAAACTGCCTAACAGTGCGCCTCTTATCCATAAATTGATAAAACGTCTGTGAAGCTTCTAACATGTTATCGATAGACATTTTCTCGTACTTTAAGGGAATGTGAATTAGATTTTCTGGCAAAGCTGAGAAATATTCTTCTTCATATACCTCATCCTCATTCTCTTTCATTTCCACTACTATAAATTCATATGATATTAGAAATCTTTTTTTATAGTCAAATACTTTTTCGAATTGAAACCTTAAGAATTCTTAAGGTTTCAATTTATAATTATGGGTCTTTTTTTTAGGGCTAGAGTTTAGTTTTGACTGACTCGGGCCGTGGAAGCCTACGTTATTATTTCGAACTAATTACTTTTAGATTCACCGTGCCTTGCGATTTTACCAGGTTTATCGTTTGAATATTGTAAAATTTTCCTATATAAGAAGGATTATATTGTACGATATAACATATATTGTAGCATATTGTCACTACTACTAGGAGTTTTCTATCAGGGAGACGTCAATACGTTACGGTTTTTCATCTAGATCTCTATTTCCAAAGTCAGGAGTGCCACAAGGCTCCAATTTAGGACCAACACTCTTTATAATGTTTATAAATGGTATTTCTAATATTCTATCTTGTGAGTATTTAATGTATGCTAACGATCTAAAATTACATCTGAAAATTGAAAATCAAAGAGATTAATACTTACTACAAAACAATATTCGCGCATTAGAAGATTGGTGTAAATACAATTTTTTTAAGCCTTAATATTAATCAATGTCAGTATATACATACATTTTACTAGAAATACCCTTACATTGAATTATGTTTATACATTAAATAATGAGAGTTTAGTGTCGGTTATGGTATGGGGGGTTTGGTCAGATCATGCTGATGATGAAATAGATATAATAAGCTGATGGGCTTTATCTTCAAATGCACTAAAGGGTCAAGTGGGCATGTGTATAAGTTACTATATAATTGTAGCTTCGTATGGTTACCATTTTATCGGTGTCATATCAACCGAATCGTCAGTGCAAAGATGTTTTACAAAATTAATGGTAAGAAGGTGTTCAAACTCTCTTAACGTTTGCAGTTGTTTGGATAGGCTAGTCTCATTCAAAGAAAATATGAAAACCTTAGAAATATGCAGAAAGGTACCTGATGTAATAACACTATATAAAGTTTTGATTCTATATTTGCCTAGACTTACTGCAAGAGACAGTACCTTATTTAATCCTTCATGTATAAGAACAAATATAGACTTCAGTAATCATATTAGATGCATGTGTAGTAATTACAACCAAATTCATGATTTTGTAGATATCCTTAACTCACTGCCTTCTCGATTTAATCTAGATCTGAATGCGGTTGTAGTGTAAACACCTTACGTGCGTGTTACCTTTGGCTACGGTGCAACCCTTATCGTATTTGTAAATTGCAAGTAAATTGCAGTATGTCTGCTATTTAGGGCACATGCCTGTTTGCAGATCAAACTGAAATAAAATGAAAACATAAAATAAAATAATGATGAAATAAAAAATAAACGAAAATATTCAGGTTGTATTTTACTTATCATTATGCTTTACAGGTGGAACAAAATTCAGTAACGAAACTCACTCACTAATCGCAATACTCTAAAACTTTGCCAAGGTAAAAGTTTGTTTCGTATTTATATAACCGACATTCTTTGAAATAATGCAACCTACTTATTATTATTTTTTTTTTAGTTACTGTTTCTAGGCATTTTCTGACGTGTTCAGTTTTGTTTACTCTTATCAAAGTTGTTCAATGTGGCCAAGAAAGCTAAATACGTACGTACAACAAACATCGCACCGAGCGGATTCTTGAGAATTCATATTTGCTAATATAAATGCAGTGTTGAAGTTTATTTCTTTCTTCGAGTTACATCAGTGAGCAGATTGGTTTACAAGAGTGAGGTGTAAACCTATAAAATTAGTTAAGTCACTACGTATTAGTTATTACTGTATAACACAAAACAAAAGCTTCGGTCACAAACTGCAGCAGAGCACTAAATCACTTACATATATATTAAGGCTGCACAACAGCCAATGGTCATCATCAACATATGCCAGAACTGCACAAATAAGACTCTCAAAGAGATAGAACTTTTAATCACAAAACCATGCTAGTAAAGCAGAATGTAAGGTATTGTGTTAGAGTATATTTAATGCATAGAAAATCTTTAAACGCTTTAACGAAATATGTGAAGGAATTGCTCGTTTAGTCTCTCTTATGGTCTCTCTTGAGCTAACGTAGTGGTAGCATCGATCGGGTTTAATGTAGCAATTACGGAAAGATGACTACCGCGAATCATATCTGCGTTTATATAAATTGCTTCAAAATAATAAAAAAGATAAGAATATAAGTTTTTTTCAAATTTCCTGTGAAAGATGGGAATAGAGCGAAAGAGTGGATGCGAAATTGCGGCATTATTAATAACATCGATAAATTAAGACACAAATTATTCTGCGAGAAACATTTTAAGCCAACAGATATTCTAATAAATAATAAACGTAAATTATTAAGTAAAACCCTAGTTCCTGTGAGATACAGCGAATGAGAAAATGTTATATGTCCGAATCGTGATTACACGGATATTATTTTATCTATAGTAACTAAAATATTCTTTTTCGAAATTAGATAGAATGGGTAATCTTTTAATGTCTCTCATTAGTACCTAAGCATTATATCTCACCGGGAACTGCATCGATAATCGATATAAAAACGTATATAATACATTGAATAACTTTGCAATATGCAATAACCTGTACGTACGATTGAACCAAAAATTTTCGACTATATCGGAAGTAGCTGTGAATTTTGTTATTGTAAATAGAACACCTATATAGTATTACATTTTTGAATTAATAATTCAATTTTAGGGTTTGTTTCATACGACTATGTTGCGTGTGTGATGCGGAACGTGCCGATACTTTTGTATTGTTTAGTTCATCCGGTTGGCAGAAAAAAAATTAAATTTGTAATCGGAGATTAGTTTGTTAATCTCCAATTAACTTAATTTTTAGACATTACTTATTCGATATGCTACAATTTTATACTGTACGTATTGTCCTATGTAACAGAATAAGCGTTCATCCGAGCACCAATGCTCGATGCCAACATTGCCCAGTTGTAAGTCAAGTGCTCGGATGAGCCGTCCAAAATATTTCCAAATTATTGGATTCATATAACATTTTTGTGACTATCTGGATATACCTATTTATCTACAATAACAATAAACATTTTCCACGACTCCAAAATCACTTACTGAAGTACTGCATGCATACAATAAAATTGAAGTGCACTCCTCGACAAAAACTTAGACACGGTAAGATGTTTTAAGCGTTTTAGGGGTTACAACATTTCTTTGCGAAACTAGCAAGATGTCTAATTAAGTTTTCATTCATAAAAATAAGACAAACTTAAAAATATCCCCTCCAGTAATATATGAACTAAATAATAAATTATTACTCCAATGTTTAAACAATTTCTGCGACAAAAATTTAGACGCTCTGTTGCAAATGTAAAACAAAAATAAACAAGTGATCAGTAATGCGTAGATCCTCCATTGTTCTTAGTCACTTCCAATAGTCTGTTATTAATAGATTTATATAAATTTAACACATAATTTTGAGGAATATTCTGCTATTCGGTCACTATTGAAGTTTTCAGTTCCTGCACCGTGAAATATTGACGGCCTCCGCCATAAATGCGACGTGCCAATTCTCCCACATGTTTTCAATAGTGTTTAAGTCTGGTGACCGAGCCCGCCACTGTAAAGTTTTAATCTTTTTCTCTTTAAACCATTCAGTAATGGTTTTTGCTTTATGAATTGGCGCGTTATCTTGGTCATTTTCACTTATGGTTCCTTTCTCAGATGATGATAATAATGCGAGTACCCATCCGGTCAGTATAAATTAAAACGTTTCTCATCGGAAAATATAACTTTTTCCCATTGTTTCTTCCAGGATACGTGTTATTCAGCAAATCTCAACCTCGCTTCTTTGTGTTTCGCTGAAAGTGGCGGTTTTCTCAACATTTTCTTCCGTGATATTACCGGTGACGCCACGTCTGTGTTTTTGTCGGGCAGTGTACTTATATTGTAACAACGTAAATAACACTTTTTTTTGCATTTTAGCATTCAAATCTGACAACATGTGAATACGTTGTATGTTAGTAAAGTGTATGCATATTCTATTTTGTAACTTGACTGTTTGATGCTAATTTAGTCGCTTCGGAATGTGCACGAGAATTTAATTTTCTATTAAACCAGTCACCAAAACTGTGTTCCTATTAATCAAGGATAACAGTAAATGTATTGTACGATTCAAGAGGATAAGATATATTGCCATATACAATTGTTTTTTGGTGGTATAATTATTGATGGAAAGCGCCTTACAACTCACGTACATTTTTACAGTTTATATAAACTATAAAACATCAATAGCACATATTGTAGGTAAGATAAAATGTTTGTAAAAATTATTAAAACGTGTGGGATGTCGCTAATAATTGTGAAGAGAAATTGAAAATCAATAAAACAATTTTTTATGTCGGAAAGTTATACATTTACTGAATTGTGTAAATTCAATAAATATCGCAAACTCTTCGGCATTGCCAAAAGTCCACAAATTTGTCAAAAGAAAATTCTTTTCGATCGCTTCCTAGCGGATTAATAAAATAAGAAACGAAGTGAGATTATTTCAGAGATTTAGGAGGGCTACGCCCATACAAATTCATATCCACTAGATATTGAATGTTGTATACGTAAGAGACGGTAGTATTTATTACTTCGTTAGAAATAAAAAAAGCAATAAAGTACTTTAATTTTCTTGGCTAAAATACAGCAGCAACGAAATTATCAAATAATAGGCAGGTAATAATAAACTACCAGCTATCAACAGGTGTGTATTGAAAACAGATGTATTCAACTGAAACATGTTCAGCGGATGTATAATAATTAAAAACACGATTGGAATGTCAAACTTCGTGGATTAAAATTGAATTAAATTACTCAAGATAACTAATATAATTGAAAAAGGATGTTCAGTAGTTGCTAAAGCACAGGTTACTTTAAAAAAGAGAATAAATACATGCACATTGCTCCAAATTTTATATTAATCATTGCAATAAAAAATTGCAAATTATGAGATTTACAAATGAGGTTGTCATTTTCACTGAACTTCAATAAACCCAATGCATTAAAATAAGTTTATTTTAATAATATATTGTAGAATATGGAAGGTAGAAATTTTATTTTGCCTCCACTGTAACGCAATCAACATTATCTGGAAAATCGCAAACATTTAAGATTGGATTAAAAACGGTTCCTGGCCAGCATTCCTTCAAGCACAGTTGTCCATGGCAGCATTCATAGAAAAGACTGCAGTTGGTTTCATGGGGATAATAGGTAGGGTACGCTTCGTTCGGATCACAAGAATAATCTAGAACAGAAACGAATGCAATCATTTTAAACAGTAGTAGTTTATTAGACTAACTACAATGTAATATAGTAAATTAAAAAAAAAAGATTCCACCATATTTAGAAGAATTTAAGTGTTTTTTATTTCTATGTCTTTGAGGATATTTGCAAAACTGATGAAATTACCAATGTTGAGTTCGAAAGAAGCAGCTACCGCTTTTAACTTTAATAAAATTACTTTAATAAAAATCAGAGGCGATGAAATTGCTTTATTTATGGCGCTGTTGTAAAAAATGTGGATTGTTAGATTGGTATTAATAAATATAAATATTGAGAAAAATAGAATGGTACGTACCTATAGTGAAAGCAACCGCTACAAGAGTGCAGAAAAGAAAAGCGACTCTATCTGCAAGAATAAATTAATGAAATATTTTTTAAAATACGTTTTACAGAATTCATTTCTACTTACACATCGTGATATGTTATTTGCCCTTTTAGAACTAAATATGACCTATTATGAAATGTCCTGTGTTATATATAAAACAATACCCCACCAACCATCTAACTGAAGTACAAATATATTGTTCCACTTAATTTTATCTGAATTTTATCAAAAAGAAATTGTATCTTGGAATAAGTAATATCTATTGTTCCACAATTAGTGCACAATAATATCTACGCTTGTAAACAGGAAGTACTTTAAGTGACGAAAAATCCATTGTTAATAATGTGTATGATCTCCACGAACGACAATAAAGGTTTGACATCTCATCGGCATTGATCGAATCAGGACATCAAAAAATTCTTGTGGAAGATTGTTCCATTCCTCTATCAGAGCATTTTGAAGTTCCCGAACTGTACGCGGTGGCATATTTCTTGCTGCAACACGTATTCCTAAAGCACCCCAAGCATGTTCGGTAGGATTACTATCAGGAGAATTTGCCGGCCAGTCCATTCTATTGATTCCCAATTATTCACTAAAGTTGTTCACGATATTTGCCCGATGTGGACGAGCATTATCATCCATTAAAATGAATCTTTCACCCATAGCGCCAGCATACGGAAGAACAATGGGTCTCAAAATTTCATCCAGATACCTCTGAGCAGTCAGGTCGCCATTCTGTATCACATAAAGGTCTGTATGACCTCCTGCGCTTATCCCAGCCCATACCATTACACTCCCACCTTCATACTGCAGCCTTTCGCGAACAAATTATGGCTGATTACGTGTTCCAGGTTCACGCCAAATTAACATACGCCTATTATCTGGATTTAGCGCGAATCTGGATTCGTCACAAAACAATACTTGTGCCCAGTCATCGTGACTCCAATTTCTATGTTGCTCAGCTCATATTCTTCGCGACCTTTTATGAAGAGCAGTTAGTGGAACGCATACTAGGCGTCTTCGAGCACACATGCCAACGTTGTAAATTCCATTTTTTATTGTTTGACTTGATACTACTCTTCCCGTAGCAGCGGCAAGCTCACCTCTAAGCTGCGTTGCGTTATGAGTGCGGTTTCTACGTGCTAATACTGTTAGGTATCGATCATCTCTTGGTGTTGTAGATGCTGAGCATCCTTGTCCTCATCTTTTCTGAACATCTCCAGTTTCTAAAAACCGATTCCACAACTGCAAAAACTTCAGCAACAGCTTGCTGTCTCCGTCAACCTTCCAATTGACCTATCGCTCTCCAAGCCTGTGTATGAGTCAAATCGCGTTGCATTTCCATTATTACCCGTAATTACAGTTAAAAAAAAAAAAGATACGGAAAATGGTAAAATCTAACTGTAATCGAGATCGCTCGGATACGCACTCGTATACCCTCAAGCGAGGCGCTTCGCGCAGGCACTGCACTGAAGAGCTGTACAAATTGAAACTTATCGATGCACTCTGTTTCATGTTTAAAAACGTCATAGTCGCAATATAAAAATATTTACGTGTCTTATATTATTTATTTATTTATTTTATTTTTATTTTTCTAAATATCCTCTAATTGTTTTGAGCAGTTTACTTAGCGGCGCGCATAATGAAGGCATCGGGAGATATACGCGTTGAAAGTGAGGCTCAAGGAAAGTATAACACCTAAATCATTAACTACCGATCTTTGTTTTAGGTTAATGCCATTAACGGAATAGGAAGGGGTACGATACGTGCATAAATAACCACACTACATTTACCGACATTTATATTAAGCCTAAAGGAATCACACCATCGTGTGTTTAGTTAAAACTAAACACCCAGGTTTCGCTAGAGTTTACTTCTTTGCATTTCTAGAGAACAGCATGTAAGAAAATATTTGATAGGATATCTACAAGAGATATGGATTTGTGTACTAATCCTGAGAAATACGTAACTTTATGCACTTTGAATAAAACTCTTATTTCATTACGTTTCGTTTTGTTTGCTTATTCCTTTTTCAAAATTGTTTCGTTTAACCAGTTTACAGATCGTTTCTGATACTATTATTAATTAAAAACATTATTAATCAAGTTTTGTATTCTTTTTTGTTGATTTTTAATTTTTGTTTAATTAATTGAGTTTACCTACTTAATCACTTATTAATTATTTATTATATATATATATATATTAATAATTTATTTTGTAAATTGTGTTTGTTTATTATGGTTTATGGATTCTTTAGTTTTTGTGAAAAGCGTTTTATTTGTATAACTTGTAAGTATAATTTTATATTGTTTTAAAAGTCTTTGTAACCCTTCTGAATGTCGTCCAATGCATAGTATTGTTACATACTTGTTATCTTCTTTATTTTGATTGACAACATTTCCTTTATTTGAAATTTGAATAATTCTTTTTTTAATAAACCTACTTAAAATTGAATGGGGTAATTGGTACTTATTAAGTAAATAATAGACCTTATTAGTGATTAGTAAATCTGTGATTCTAAGAGGTTACATGCATATTCTTACTAAGAGTTTTCCGCACATGATCAATTTGTGTTTTCCCACCTAGATCAATGTAAATTCCCAAGTATTTCGTTGTTAATACAGCTTCTAAAGCTCAAGGATTGAGAATAACTCGGTCTAGTACAAAAACAAACTAGAGCAGTTTTATCTGTGTTCAAAATTAATTGATTAGTATCGCACCACTTCTCAAACTCAACAACTGCATTCTGAGTCACCAACTAGAAATCATACTCGTTGGTTGTTTCTATAACAACCGCTGTATCGTCAGCATAGAGTATAATGTAGCCATTTATGTAATCTGGCAAATCATTAACAAACAAGGGGGCCCAAAACAGATACCTACACCATATTCGACGGATAGCGTTCGGAAATAATATATCCTAACGTAACAGCAGGGCCCCCTATATGGACACAATCAAAAGCCTTAGATACGTCAAAAGATATAGAAGCTATCTATAGCTATCAACTATCTTTATGCGATAAAGAAATTAAATAATTAAATTCACATTTATAATTTTGTAGCAGAAGTTGCGAAAGGCAAAAGTTTCCGACAA
>CACRWG010004995.1:0-12663 GCA_902654985.2 Oryctes borbonicus
CTACATATTGCCACCCTATTCAGTAACCAAATTATATCGATATCAAGAAAGCAACAACTGAAGTTTCTAGTAACAGCAGGGTGTATATTTATTACTAATGTTCGCCACTTTCCCTGCATCGCTATGATAGTGGTCGTTCGGGTGTGTGATTCGTAATATATGCGCAAGCGATCTTATTGCAGTAGTAACGCATCCAGTATGCGTTTGGTGGCCGGTTGCGTGCCGGACGCATGCGAGCGTAGCGAAGTATAAGTAATAAAATGTCGTCGATAAGTGGATCAAGGAAACGACCATTGCCAGATAAAGTGAATGAGTTTATTAAAGATTTCCCGGAATTAATATACGATAGCCCAACAACAAAATAGGTGTACATTGGGAACGGTTTATACATGATTTATGTGTAACTATGATTGTGTGTAATCTTCGATTTGATTTGTTAAGCAACGAATCATTTGTTTCATTTTGGAAGAAATACACCAATCCTACATTACCGAGCCAGATAACGTTACGAACGTTGGGCAACACAACTCTGAAATCACTGATTTCATACATTATTTATACAACGCTCAACGCTGCTATATTATGTACTATTCTTATTTTTCGTATGTTTATGCATACTGCTTTAATAGCAGAAAACTAGATACATATTTCATTCTTCCAGATAGAACAAATCTCTCCTCTTCTATGCTTACATCGCTAACAAGGTCGACTCGTGTCCCACCTCCATCGCGTAGTCTGATATGCGAAGCATAATTTTGCGCATATATAACGAATCACACACCCGAAAGACCACTTCCATACCGACGCCTATGAAACGCACGGAAAGTGGCAAACTTTAGTTATAGACGTGGAATACATACTTTCACGTTGAAATTTCCAATTCGGACCAAATTTTTCAAAAAAAATCAACATTTTACAAATATATTTAACATTTGTTTACTTCCACAATTGTCAAAGTTGTCCATTTCTGCTATGTATACGGTGACCATAATTTTTTTACAAAAGAAGTACCTGCATTACTGACAAATGTTTAGATTAAATGAAATACCAAATATGTGTTAATCAAGCTTTTATTGAGAAATACTTGGCATCCAAAAGGTTCAACCACACACAAAACATAATTAAAATTTATTGAAAAAAGTAACAGGAAACATTAGAAACTAAGAATTTTGAGTTTGCTTCTAGAAACAAGTACAACATGAGGGTATTGTCCAAAAGAGTACTGTCCTATTAAAATGAATACATTTACCCATCGCAAAATTCCATTACATCCCGTTGTCAATAAGGTAAGTAACCTGGAAATCACACTTATGTTCCTCCAATCAGGACGATAATATTTGCCTTATGTAGCCGGTAGTAGAAAATGCGTTTATTGACTTTACCTACTTATAATTTTCCAGTGTATCAGCAATTTCAGTACTATTAATGAATCTACTTAAACGTTTGTTGAGTATTTGAATTTTGAAAATTTTTTGAATTCGAAAATAAAACATAATTAAAAGTGATAAGAAGTTAAAAAATACAATTAACAGGTTAGAAATGTTTAAAGCAGATGTTGGTCATGATCCACTTCCACTTGCAAACATTCTTTCGGTCTTCGCAAGAAGGAATAGAAATTTCTTTCGAAGATTCTTGGATATATGTGTCTGTCTACTTTCCGTTCGTTATTTGAGTTCTTCCGAAGTTGTATTAATGTACTATATTGTTCAATGGCATATCTAGCGACGAACCTGAGAAACCATTTAACTCTTTGCAGCTTGGTGGTTTCTTGAGCTGACCACCTTTCCGAAGTTATTTATTTCGCGATTAGTCGATGGTTTAACGCTTTTCTCCCTTGCAAAATATGCAAATACCCTATCCCAGTTAAATTTTCGCTGTACAAAGAAACATTAGAGCTGCAGGATACTTGAAATTTTTATTCTCGTACTAGTCTAGGAGTTTCGTCTGTCTAAAAATGAATGTTGTGCCTATTATATAAGCTATTTTTTGGTAAACTTAGCTTCTTCAGTCCACATTATTAATTTTGAGAATTTCTTGAGATTTTGTGAAGGACCGTTAGAAAAACTCTATCATTAAAATAGGATTTTCATCTCGTAAATGTTGAACTTGATAATATTTAAATGATTGCCATTTATGTTTTAACAAGATTCTATGAATAGTTCTCGATGCTATAAGGTGTTCAAGGCTCATTATTTCTGTCAACGTATAATTTTCACTTTGTAATTTCTTTTCGTAATTAATCCTTGTAAAAATTAATTGCTTTTCTTGTCTTGTTCATCTTTTCTTATCGACAAATAAAATAAATGACATTTAATATTGTTTTCCACGGCATTGCAGTAATATTTTTTTACAAGAACTATATTTGCAAAAATGGATTACATCACAGTAACGACGAAAAACGAAAATCGAAAAAATCGACTGTTGCTAATTTTATCGATACCAAATTTGTTTCGAATACCCTGTATTGTACTTTTAATCTATTCACATGTGTAGATATTAATAATACGAACCGTCTATATCAGTTTAACGAAACAACTGTACTATAACCTGTATAGTTTATAATAAACAAGTAATTAAAGATAATGATACAAACGTAATGTTAAAAAAAATCGATTTTCCTGCAAAATGATAAATTTAAGCATGGGTAATTATTTACAATATTGTTCTAAATTTGTGGTAAAATAATAGGCATTCCATTTAAAATAAGAAAGTTGAATTCTTTGCGTACTTTAATATTATTCTATATTTTGTTTAAATGTAATAAAGGTAGCTCATGGGTCTGAGATTGATGGATAGGCCAAACCTTACAATTAGAGCAGTAATATACAAAATATTATTACGGAAAACCTTATCATCTACATAAATTGACGATGAATAAAAATCATTTACAATGAAAAATTTGTGTACGCAAAACCACGAAGCAAAGAGAAAAAGAACGCATGTAGAGAGGAAATTGCAGATAATTTTATTTATTAAAAATCGACAAAGACCAACATCGATAAGTAGGTACAATACATTTTTCAAAATCTAGCCTTAATAAATTCGGAGCCATATAACGTGACATTGTATTGTGTTTCTACTAATATTCAACCATAACATCCTCTAAACTTTTTCGTTTCAGATTTGGAACTAAGCATCCTTCAGCTGGGTACCCTACAGGTAATAAGATTGTTAGCTTTTCTGATAAAGGACGATCAAGAAGTTTCCTTATTGCTGGGCCACAATTTAACGGAGTAGAAGTAAGAGATACTAAACCTGCATGCTAAATGTTCACCTAATGTAATAAGTAATAGCACTTTGGATGATATTATAAGAGTCTTACGTGTATAGCAGCTAGCAAAATTCCAACAGCAATGGAAACACTTTGTTCATTGTAATAATGTATTTTTTTCTTTGCATCAGAACGAAAGCTGTACATCTGTTTAAAGACTAAAATTAAGAACGGCGCTTCTGTTAAATATTCTTTAATCCAGTTTGTTTTCAAAGGCTTTAGATCAGTCGTCCAAACTTTGCCCATTCGTTTCTTATAATTTATTTCTTCTTCTTCCTCGATTATATCTCTAATTTGCTTCTTAATATCATATGATTTAACTACGGCAAATGTCCATGGTTCTGTATGTGCGCCGCTTGGTGCAGTCCCTAAAAAAACTCAACTCAAAAAGAACACCTTCATTTGGAAATATATGAAAGCCCGATTATTATATACGTACCTGCGGTTCGAATAATATTGTGAATAATTTCGGTTGGTACTGGATCTGAAGAAAACTGCCTAACAGTGCGCCTCTTATCCATAAATTGATAAAACGTCTGTGAAGCTTCTAACATGTTATCGATAGACATTTTCTCGTACTTTAAGGGAATGTGAATTAGATTTTCTGGCAAAGCTGAGAAATATTCTTCTTCATATACCTCATCCTCATTCTCTTTCATTTCCACTACTATAAATTCATATGATATTAGAAATCTTTTTTTATAGTCAAATACTTTTTCGAATTGAAACCTTAAGAATTCTTAAGGTTTCAATTTATAATTATGGGTCTTTTTTTTAGGGCTAGAGTTTAGTTTTGACTGACTCGGGCCGTGGAAGCCTACGTTATTATTTCGAACTAATTACTTTTAGATTCACCGTGCCTTGCGATTTTACCAGGTTTATCGTTTGAATATTGTAAAATTTTCCTATATAAGAAGGATTATATTGTACGATATAACATATATTGTAGCATATTGTCACTACTACTAGGAGTTTTCTATCAGGGAGACGTCAATACGTTACGGTTTTTCATCTAGATCTCTATTTCCAAAGTCAGGAGTGCCACAAGGCTCCAATTTAGGACCAACACTCTTTATAATGTTTATAAATGGTATTTCTAATATTCTATCTTGTGAGTATTTAATGTATGCTAACGATCTAAAATTACATCTGAAAATTGAAAATCAAAGAGATTAATACTTACTACAAAACAATATTCGCGCATTAGAAGATTGGTGTAAATACAATTTTTTTAAGCCTTAATATTAATCAATGTCAGTATATACATACATTTTACTAGAAATACCCTTACATTGAATTATGTTTATACATTAAATAATGAGAGTTTAGTGTCGGTTATGGTATGGGGGGTTTGGTCAGATCATGCTGATGATGAAATAGATATAATAAGCTGATGGGCTTTATCTTCAAATGCACTAAAGGGTCAAGTGGGCATGTGTATAAGTTACTATATAATTGTAGCTTCGTATGGTTACCATTTTATCGGTGTCATATCAACCGAATCGTCAGTGCAAAGATGTTTTACAAAATTAATGGTAAGAAGGTGTTCAAACTCTCTTAACGTTTGCAGTTGTTTGGATAGGCTAGCCTCATTTCGAGAAAATATGAAAACCTTAGAAATATGCAGAAAGGTACCTGATGTAATAACACTATATAAAGTTTTGATTCTATATTTGCCTAGACTTACTGCAAGAGACAGTACCCTATTTAATCCTTCATGTATAAGAACAAATATAGACTTCAGGAATCATATTAGACGCATGTGTAGTAATTACAACCAAATTCATGATTTTGTAGATATCCTTAACTCACTGCCTTCTCGATTTAATCTAGATCTGAATGCGGTTGTAGTGTAAAGCCCTTACGTGCGTGTTACCTTTGGCTACGGTGCAACTCTTATCGTATTTGTAAATTACAAGTAAATTGCAGTATGTCTGCTATTTAGGGCACATGCCTGTTTGCAGATCAAACTGAAATAAAATTAAAACATAAAATAAAATAATGATGAAATAAAAAATAAAGGAAAATATTCAGGTTATATTTTACTTATCATTATGCTTTACAGGTGGAACAAAATTCAGTAATGAAACTCACTCACTAATCGCAATACTCTAAAACTTTGCCAAGGTAAAAGTTTGTTTCGTATTTATATAACCGACATTCTTTGAAACAATGCTACCTACTTATTATTATTATTTTTTTGGTTACTGTTTCTAGGCATTTTCTAACGTGTTCAGTTTTGTTTACTCTTATCAAAGTTGTGGCCAAGAACGCTAAATACGTACGTACAACAAACATCGCACCGAGCGGATTCTTGAGAATTCATATTTGCTAATATAAATGCAGTGTTGAAGTTTATTTCGCTCTTCGAGTTACATCAGTGAGCAGATTGGTTTACAAGAATGAGGTGTAAACCTATAAAATTAGTTAAGTCACTACGTATTAGCTATTACTGTATAACACAAAACAAAAGCTTCGGTCACAAACTGCAGCAGAGCACTAAATCACTCACATATATATTAAGGCTGCACAATAGCCAATGGTCATCATCAACATATGCCAGAACTGCACAAATAAGACCCTCAAAGAGATAGAACTTTTAGTCACAAAACAATGCTAGTAAAGCAGAATGTAAGATATTGTGTTAAAGTATATTTAATGCATAGAAAATCTTTAAACGCTTTAACGAAATATGTGAAGGAATTGCTCGTTTAGTCTCTCTTATGGTCTCTCTTGAGCTAGCGTAGTGGTAGCATCGATCGGGTTTAATGTAGCAATTACGGAAAGATGACTACCGCGAATCATATCTGCGTTTATATAAATTGCTTCAAAATAATAAAAAAGATAAGAATATAAGTTTTTTTCAAATTTCCTGTGAAAGATGGGAATAGAGCGAAAGAGTGGATGCGAAATTGCGGCATTATTAATAACATCGATAAATTAAGACACAAATTATTCTGCGAGAAACATTTTAAGCCAACAGATATTCTAATAAATAATAAACGTAAATTATTAAGTAAAACCCTAGTTCCTGTGAGATACAGCGAATGAGAAAATGTTATATGTCCGAATCGTGATTACACGGATATTATTTTATCTATAGTAACTAAAATATTCTTTTTCGAAATTAGATAGAATGGGTAATCTTTTAATGTCTCTCATTAGTACCTAAGCATTATATCTCACCGGGAACTGCATCGATAATCGATATAAAAACGTATATAATACATTGAATAACTTTGCAATATGCAATAACCTGTACGTACGATTGAACCAAAAATTTTCGACTATATCGGAAGTAGCTGTGAATTTTGTTATTGTAAATAGAACACCTATATAGTATTACATTTTTGAATTAATAATTCAATTTTAGGGTTTGTTTCATACGACTATGTTGCGTGTGTGATGCGGAACGTGCCGATACTTTTGTATTGTTTAGTTCATCCGGTTGGCAGAAAAAAAATTAAATTTGTAATCGGAGATTAGTTTGTTAATCTCCAATTAACTTAATTTTTAGACATTACTTATTCGATATGCTACAATTTTATACTGTACGTATTGTCCTATGTAACAGAATAAGCGTTCATCCGAGCACCAATGCTCGATGCCAACATTGCCCAGTTGTAAGTCAAGTGCTCGGATGAGCCGTCCAAAATATTTCCAAATTATTGGATTCATATAACATTTTTGTGACTATCTGGATATACCTATTTATCTACAATAACAATAAACATTTTCCACGACTCCAAAATCACTTACTGAAGTACTGCATGCATACAATAAAATTGAAGTGCACTCCTCGACAAAAACTTAGACACGGTAAGATGTTTTAAGCGTTTTAGGGGTTACAACATTTCTTTGCGAAACTAGCAAGATGTCTAATTAAGTTTTCATTCATAAAAATAAGACAAACTTAAAAATATCCCCTCCAGTAATATATGAACTAAATAATAAATTATTACTCCAATGTTTAAACAATTTCTGCGACAAAAATTTAGACGCTCTGTTGCAAATGTAAAACAAAAATAAACAAGTGATCAGTAATGCGTAGATCCTCCATTGTTCTTAGTCACTTCCAATAGTCTGTTATTAATAGATTTATATAAATTTAACACATAATTTTGAGGAATATTCTGCTATTCGGTCACTATTGAAGTTTTCAGTTCCTGCACCGTGAAATATTGACGGCCTCCGCCATAAATGCGACGTGCCAATTCTCCCACATGTTTTCAATAGTGTTTAAGTCTGGTGACCGAGCCCGCCACTGTAAAGTTTTAATCTTTTTCTCTTTAAACCATTCAGTAATGGTTTTTGCTTTATGAATTGGCGCGTTATCTTGGTCATTTTCACTTATGGTTCCTTTCTCAGATGATGATAATAATGCGAGTACCCATCCGGTCAGTATAAATTAAAACGTTTCTCATCGGAAAATATAACTTTTTCCCATTGTTTCTTCCAGGATACGTGTTATTCAGCAAATCTCAACCTCGCTTCTTTGTGTTTCGCTGAAAGTGGCGGTTTTCTCAACATTTTCTTCCGTGATATTACCGGTGACGCCACGTCTGTGTTTTTGTCGGGCAGTGTACTTATATTGTAACAACGTAAATAACACTTTTTTTTGCATTTTAGCATTCAAATCTGACAACATGTGAATACGTTGTATGTTAGTAAAGTGTATGCATATTCTATTTTGTAACTTGACTGTTTGATGCTAATTTAGTCGCTTCGGAATGTGCACGAGAATTTAATTTTCTATTAAACCAGTCACCAAAACTGTGTTCCTATTAATCAAGGATAACAGTAAATGTATTGTACGATTCAAGAGGATAAGATATATTGCCATATACAATTGTTTTTTGGTGGTATAATTATTGATGGAAAGCGCCTTACAACTCACGTACATTTTTACAGTTTATATAAACTATAAAACATCAATAGCACATATTGTAGGTAAGATAAAATGTTTGTAAAAATTATTAAAACGTGTGGGATGTCGCTAATAATTGTGAAGAGAAATTGAAAATCAATAAAACAATTTTTTATGTCGGAAAGTTATACATTTACTGAATTGTGTAAATTCAATAAATATCGCAAACTCTTCGGCATTGCCAAAAGTCCACAAATTTGTCAAAAGAAAATTCTTTTCGATCGCTTCCTAGCGGATTAATAAAATAAGAAACGAAGTGAGATTATTTCAGAGATTTAGGAGGGCTACGCCCATACAAATTCATATCCACTAGATATTGAATGTTGTATACGTAAGAGACGGTAGTATTTATTACTTCGTTAGAAATAAAAAAAGCAATAAAGTACTTTAATTTTCTTGGCTAAAATACAGCAGCAACGAAATTATCAAATAATAGGCAGGTAATAATAAACTACCAGCTATCAACAGGTGTGTATTGAAAACAGATGTATTCAACTGAAACATGTTCAGCGGATGTATAATAATTAAAAACACGATTGGAATGTCAAACTTCGTGGATTAAAATTGAATTAAATTACTCAAGATAACTAATATAATTGAAAAAGGATGTTCAGTAGTTGCTAAAGCACAGGTTACTTTAAAAAAGAGAATAAATACATGCACATTGCTCCAAATTTTATATTAATCATTGCAATAAAAAATTGCAAATTATGAGATTTACAAATGAGGTTGTCATTTTCACTGAACTTCAATAAACCCAATGCATTAAAATAAGTTTATTTTAATAATATATTGTAGAATATGGAAGGTAGAAATTTTATTTTGCCTCCACTGTAACGCAATCAACATTATCTGGAAAATCGCAAACATTTAAGATTGGATTAAAAACGGTTCCTGGCCAGCATTCCTTCAAGCACAGTTGTCCATGGCAGCATTCATAGAAAAGACTGCAGTTGGTTTCATGGGGATAATAGGTAGGGTACGCTTCGTTCGGATCACAAGAATAATCTAGAACAGAAACGAATGCAATCATTTTAAACAGTAGTAGTTTATTAGACTAACTACAATGTAATATAGTAAATTAAAAAAAAAAGATTCCACCATATTTAGAAGAATTTAAGTGTTTTTTATTTCTATGTCTTTGAGGATATTTGCAAAACTGATGAAATTACCAATGTTGAGTTCGAAAGAAGCAGCTACCGCTTTTAACTTTAATAAAATTACTTTAATAAAAATCAGAGGCGATGAAATTGCTTTATTTATGGCGCTGTTGTAAAAAATGTGGATTGTTAGATTGGTATTAATAAATATAAATATTGAGAAAAATAGAATGGTACGTACCTATAGTGAAAGCAACCGCTACAAGAGTGCAGAAAAGAAAAGCGACTCTATCTGCAAGAATAAATTAATGAAATATTTTTTAAAATACGTTTTACAGAATTCATTTCTACTTACACATCGTGATATGTTATTTGCCCTTTTAGAACTAAATATGACCTATTATGAAATGTCCTGTGTTATATATAAAACAATACCCCACCAACCATCTAACTGAAGTACAAATATATTGTTCCACTTAATTTTATCTGAATTTTATCAAAAAGAAATTGTATCTTGGAATAAGTAATATCTATTGTTCCACAATTAGTGCACAATAATATCTACGCTTGTAAACAGGAAGTACTTTAAGTGACGAAAAATCCATTGTTAATAATGTGTATGATCTCCACGAACGACAATAAAGGTTTGACATCTCATCGGCATTGATCGAATCAGGACATCAAAAAATTCTTGTGGAAGATTGTTCCATTCCTCTATCAGAGCATTTTGAAGTTCCCGAACTGTACGCGGTGGCATATTTCTTGCTGCAACACGTATTCCTAAAGCACCCCAAGCATGTTCGGTAGGATTACTATCAGGAGAATT
Source organism: Oryctes borbonicus (assembly GCA_902654985.2). Lineage (NCBI taxonomy): Eukaryota > Metazoa > Arthropoda > Insecta > Coleoptera > Scarabaeidae > Oryctes > Oryctes borbonicus. The sequence continues at coordinate 10,125 of CACRWG010004995.1, forward strand.
TGCCGGCCAGTCCATTCTATTGATTCCCAATTATTCACTAAAGTTGTTCACGATATTTGCCCGATGTGGACGAGCATTATCATCCATTAAAATGAATCTTTCACCCATAGCGCCAGCATACGGAAGAACAATGGGTCTCAAAATTTCATCCAGATACCTCTGAGCAGTCAGGTCGCCATTCTGTATCACATAAAGGTCTGTATGACCTCCTGCGCTTATCCCAGCCCATACCATTACACTCCCACCTTCATACTGCAGCCTTTCGCGAACAAATTATGGCTGATTACGTGTTCCAGGTTCACGCCAAATTAACATACGCCTATTATCTGGATTTAGCGCGAATCTGGATTCGTCACAAAACAATACTTGTGCCCAGTCATCGTGACTCCAATTTCTATGTTGCTCAGCTCATATTCTTCGCGACCTTTTATGAAGAGCAGTTAGTGGAACGCATACTAGGCGTCTTCGAGCACACATGCCAACGTTGTAAATTCCATTTTTTATTGTTTGACTTGATACTACTCTTCCCGTAGCAGCGGCAAGCTCACCTCTAAGCTGCGTTGCGTTATGAGTGCGGTTTCTACGTGCTAATACTGTTAGGTATCGATCATCTCTTGGTGTTGTAGATGCTGAGCATCCTTGTCCTCATCTTTTCTGAACATCTCCAGTTTCTAAAAACCGATTCCACAACTGCAAAAACTTCAGCAACAGCTTGCTGTCTCCGTCAACCTTCCAATTGACCTATCGCTCTCCAAGCCTGTGTATGAGTCAAATCGCGTTGCATTTCCATTATTACCCGTAATTACAGTTAAAAAAAAAAAAGATACGGAAAATGGTAAAATCTAACTGTAATCGAGATCGCTCGGATACGCACTCGTATACCCTCAAGCGAGGCGCTTCGCGCAGGCACTGCACTGAAGAGCTGTACAAATTGAAACTTATCGATGCACTCTGTTTCATGTTTAAAAACGTCATAGTCGCAATATAAAAATATTTACGTGTCTTATATTATTTATTTATTTATTTTATTTTTATTTTTCTAAATATCCTCTAATTGTTTTGAGCAGTTTACTTAGCGGCGCGCATAATGAAGGCATCGGGAGATATACGCGTTGAAAGTGAGGCTCAAGGAAAGTATAACACCTAAATCATTAACTACCGATCTTTGTTTTAGGTTAATGCCATTAACGGAATAGGAAGGGGTACGATACGTGCATAAATAACCACACTACATTTACCGACATTTATATTAAGCCTAAAGGAATCACACCATCGTGTGTTTAGTTAAAACTAAACACCCAGGTTTCGCTAGAGTTTACTTCTTTGCATTTCTAGAGAACAGCATGTAAGAAAATATTTGATAGGATATCTACAAGAGATATGGATTTGTGTACTAATCCTGAGAAATACGTAACTTTATGCACTTTGAATAAAACTCTTATTTCATTACGTTTCGTTTTGTTTGCTTATTCCTTTTTCAAAATTGTTTCGTTTAACCAGTTTACAGATCGTTTCTGATACTATTATTAATTAAAAACATTATTAATCAAGTTTTGTATTCTTTTTTGTTGATTTTTAATTTTTGTTTAATTAATTGAGTTTACCTACTTAATCACTTATTAATTATTTATTATATATATATATATATTAATAATTTATTTTGTAAATTGTGTTTGTTTATTATGGTTTATGGATTCTTTAGTTTTTGTGAAAAGCGTTTTATTTGTATAACTTGTAAGTATAATTTTATATTGTTTTAAAAGTCTTTGTAACCCTTCTGAATGTCGTCCAATGCATAGTATTGTTACATACTTGTTATCTTCTTTATTTTGATTGACAACATTTCCTTTATTTGAAATTTGAATAATTCTTTTTTTAATAAACCTACTTAAAATTGAATGGGGTAATTGGTACTTATTAAGTAAATAATAGACCTTATTAGTGATTAGTAAATCTGTGATTCTAAGAGGTTACATGCATATTCTTACTAAGAGTTTTCCGCACATGATCAATTTGTGTTTTCCCACCTAGATCAATGTAAATTCCCAAGTATTTCGTTGTTAATACAGCTTCTAAAGCTCAAGGATTGAGAATAACTCGGTCTAGTACAAAAACAAACTAGAGCAGTTTTATCTGTGTTCAAAATTAATTGATTAGTATCGCACCACTTCTCAAACTCAACAACTGCATTCTGAGTCACCAACTAGAAATCATACTCGTTGGTTGTTTCTATAACAACCGCTGTATCGTCAGCATAGAGTATAATGTAGCCATTTATGTAATCTGGCAAATCATTAACAAACAAGGGGGCCCAAAACAGATACCTACACCATATTCGACGGATAGCGTTCGGAAATAATATATCCTAACGTAACAGCAGGGCCCCCTATATGGACACAATCAAAAGCCTTAGATACGTCAAAAGATATAGAAGCTATCTATAGCTATCAACTATCTTTATGCGATAAAGAAATTAAATAATTAAATTCACATTTATAATTTTGTAGCAGAAGTTGCGAAAGGCAAAAGTTTCCGACAA
>CACRWG010004996.1:0-12663 GCA_902654985.2 Oryctes borbonicus
TACTAACACCATCCTGGTGCCAGGCTAGAACTTCACCCCTTTCTATCGAGGATAATCGCTTTTTTCTACCCATATTGCAAACACTTTATAAAATATAATTTCTCGTGGTGAAATGTGTACGCTTTACCAGCACAACCGCTGCATATAAAGAGAAGTATCAAATGAAAACATTTTTGCTTATATTAATGTGATAAATGCGCAGGGTCTAAATTTTCGTCGCATTTAAAATTCCTATTTTGATCTGGGAAAATCCCAATTACCCTCATAAAGCAATAAATACGCAGAAATATCTATAAATGGACTATTTACATAACAAGTATTAATAACGTAAATAGAAACGATACCACGTCTATATTTTTGTCGGGTAGTGTATATTGTCATGATTCTGCTTTATTCTTTGCGGAAGTTATACATCAACGTTTACATTTTCTTGATTATGATTGGACGTTTTGTGTGGCGAAGTAACGTTATTGGCCTTCCTTTGAAATTTTTCTAATTTAATAGTTCTCCCTGATACATTAGCCAGTTAACAAACGTATGAAGGTGGTGTGAAAAGTCTCCAGCCTATCGTACCTCAACCATACCAAATATCAAAACTAAGTAATGTTGCGCTCGTTTAATTTCATAAGATTTAAATTTGTTTTTCTCAAGGCAACGATGCACTGTCCCAATACTTAAACGCAGCTGGTCTTATTGATGCCCTTTGATGGATTCTCGATTTCATCGTTATCTCAGCGGATTTTCCAATCTTTTAAGCGCATTTTTCTTCATTAGTTCTCAGCCTCTGCTCCAATAGCCAAAAATACGTTCTCTCTTGAACTTCTTCCTCCAGAAGACGTTGTCTATGCTTCCACCTAAAGTACATTTTTAACATGTCCACCTGAAATGAATGTACCAAGATGATTGTTGCCATGGTCCATTAAACTGGGGCGGCTTCTAACCAACTCTTCCCAAACAAGAAGTGGAAGATATGATACTCTGAATCTTCGGTAAAAAGTTACTTATTTTACATAAAGATTTGAGATCGTTCTCGGTATCATTTAACCGCTGATGAATCCTATTGACATGTCTATTAACTTGGCATAAGCACTTGGTCCAGCAGCAACTATTCAGTTACATATTTTATTGCTACTTTCTTAAGCAAGAATTAATTTTGTTGATCCAGCCGTTTTCGAGAAATAAAACAATGTGTCCACTTCGTTTATTACGTAAATAATGCAATTACAATACTTCGAATCCGGTACTCTTGATCACGTAGCAGCTCCCAACCCTATAATATAAGTAATTTGTAATTCGAAAGCCCTCCGTCCTTAATTAACTCCACGCCAATGTATTTGATTAAGGGTAAATTGGTGTTAAAGTCGAGAACTTCGAAGTTGTACCCTCGATGGGAATTGAACTGTCACACCTGGTAAACTTCTTTACGGCAGTTGCGAATAACCAAAAAATAACGAAATGAAACCATATTAATTTTATGCAATACTGACGCAGTTTCTCGCCTAACCCCGGTTTTCCATAAGTTATCGATCGGTTTGGTGGCATCGAATCCCTTGAGATGGAAATTTCTTCGCGTTTAATGGTGCTTGACTCGCACCAACATCGTAACGAATGTTATTAGTGGTGCAGAGCTGAACTCTCGGCCTTCTAATTGACCCTTTGACATCTAATTCTACTCCGGGTTATAGTAGAAATGTCTTTCGGGTGATGTCGTGTAGTTAATATTTTACTTGACGTTTCGCTGATCATCCTGTCAGCTTCTTCAGATGATTTCTAAAGACTGTCTTTAGAAATCTTCTGAAGAAGCTGACAGGATGGTCAGCGAAACGTCAAGTAAAAATTTGAACTACGCGACATCACCCGAAAGACATTTCTACTATGGATTACGGTCGTGAAGGCCTACACTCAACTACTCCGTGTTACTTCCACGAAGCATGTTTGTTAAACAATCTTTTAAAGCTCGGTAAGAGAATAAGTCTCTGTTGCTTTTAAGCAGTTGCTCCGGCCGGGAGACTGTGAGGACTTACATTCGTGGTCTTATCTTTTTAGCGCAATTATTGCGCATTCAGTTGCTGTTAATGACAGCCTTGTATGCTTTGGAAATAGATAACCAATGAAGATACCCCCGGACGAACCCCAATTCGTGACCACTGAAAAACTTTCTTTTTCTTGCATTTTCTTTCAGCCGTTTTTCTGCAGTTTCTGCCTACAGCTTGTCAAGTAATGACGAGTAGTGTGCCACTCTGTTATTGTTTTCGCTTTATCACTATCGTAATAAACAATGACCATCACTTTTCCAGCCGATGGAACAGACTTTGCCTTTTTCGGATCCGGTTCACCCTCCCCAGTCTGCTTTTTTGACTGTGCATTGCCTTCAGGAGTGTACTGCTGTGTCCAGGTTTTATCTACAGTTAGTAAACGACTTATTTCGCTTAAGTCAAAGGTTTCCTTCGTTCGATATTCGATTTTTTCACAGAAGCACTCAAAACAAGCGACTGCTAAACAAAAGCTAACCCTCCAACATGGCTGAAATTTTGTTTCAGCGCATTCGCAAGTTATGTTGAAACTCGAAACCTTTGAAGTTACAATGTTACAAAGTAGTCAATGGGCGAAGCTGGCAATTGCTCGGAATACCAACATAAATTTAAAACAAAATTAAATAAATAAAAAGTAGCAAACGTAATACTTTAATAAGCGTGACGCGAAATTTCAAGGAACGTTTGTTATAAAAAAAAGATCTTATGAATAGCTTGCTCGCGTATCTTCCATACATCATATCGTCATCTCGTAAAATCTGAATAAAACCACCATTCTTTTTCCTCGAATCCCTCGTTCGCCTTCCATTGTTCCTCACGTCGCTTAACTCATTTACTTCAACTTTTTATCTCGCTTTTTGCACCGTCCAAATCCAAGACAAAAAGTTGACGCGGTCTCCTTATCATCCTAATGGAAGATCATAAATAACATCGTCGCCAACCGTTTTCCCCATCTTAATTCCTTTTGATGAACTTGATTTATCATCGTAATTAATACCGGCGGGATAAGGCCCTTTCCTGTGGAAACTTAGAGGAAGCATCCGAGCTCCTTCGAATGGGTGTAAAATGGCGCACGTGTTAAATAAATGTAAAATTTATAGTTGGTGACGCCGTAAAAAGGCGTGAGGATTGTCTATAAAGTGGATAATGGCGATGTCGTAAGGGTATTGGAAAATTTAAAATAGGATAGCACTTTTGCTGTTTCTGAAAGATTTTTATTGCTGGTGTGGAGTGGGAAAATTTGACCTCTGGCATATCAAATGGTCGTTTAAATGAGATCCTGGGATTGTCTCGGATGGAGTTATTTCTGATATTTCGTTACGATGCCATTGAAAATCTTTGCATCGATATGCCTTTATCTAAAGAATAATTAATAATAAATAATAAAATTAAGATATAATATTGCGAAATGTGGAAACTGAAGACGAAATTCATCCATACATAATTGCATAGAATAAGAGTATAAAATTCTGTTGTTTTTATCCGTTACGAAGGAACATGGCAACGATGCCGATGGCCAATATCATAGACCTAATTGGTTGAGTAAATTTCAATTATACGAAGTGTTGTGAAATTGTTGCCAAAACGTGATTAAAAGATGCTATTATTACCTTTCACCTGTATCAATGTTATCAATGTATCTTTGAATTTCAGCCTCCAGAAGCACGTAAAAAACGCCTCAGACGTTGACTATCCAGCCTATGGTATAACTGGCCCTAGTAAGGAGATATCACCCTCCGGTGACAGGAGACTGGCGCAATCTGCCCAGATGTATCACTATCAGCATCAGAAGCAGCAGATTATTGCTATGGATAGGTAACTTGGCTTTATTAAATGTTCCCGATCAATAATATTTTTTATGCACCTTTATGGCGAGGTAGAACATTTCCTCCAAAAGCTTTGGAGGTCGCTTTGATCTAGATCCAAAACCTTCTAGCATTTATGACATAGTTATTTCAAGGATTGGATCGATTATTAGATTTCCGCCAGATTAGTTAAATTCAGTTTTGGTTTCTTCTTCTGAAAAAGTCATTAACTGCAATCGGCACAACACTGTAATCCAACATCACTTTTTTACTAACATACAGTCCCCGACAAAAACTTAGACGCGGTAAGATGTTTTACGGGTTTTACGGGTTTACAACATTTCTTTGCGAAACTAGCAAGATATCTAATTAAGTTTTTAATCGTAAAAGTAAAATAAACTTAAAAATATCTCCTCCAGTAATATATGAACTAAATAATAAATTATTACTCCAATGTTTAAACAATTTCTGCGGCAAAAATTTAGACGCTCTGTTGCAAATGTAAAACAAAAATCAACAAATGAGTGATCAGTAATGCGTAGATCCTCCATTGTTCTTAATCGCTTCCAATAGTCTGTTATTAATAGATTTATATAAATTTAACCCATAATTTTGAGGGACATTCTGCCATTCAGCCACTATTGCAGTTTTCAGTTCCTGCACCGTGAAATATTGACGGCCTCCGCCATAAACGCGACGTGCCAATTCACCCCCCATGTTCTCAATAATGTTTAAGTCTGGTGACCGTGCCGGCCACTGCAAAGTTTTAATCCTTTTCTCTTTAAAAAATTCGGTAATGGTTTTTGCTTTATGAATTGGCGCGTTATCCTGCTGAAAAACAAAATTGCGCCCGGCCCATTGGTTTCCAAAACGTAGAAGATTGTCACGCAATAAGTCTTTATACGCCACATATGTCATTTTGTTCGTGCAAAACACCATCTCACTTTTATCGCGGAATCCAATCGCTGCCCATATCATCGCAGATCCACCCCCTAATTGTCGGGTCATTTTCACTTTTGGTTCCTTTCTCAGATCATGATAATAATGCGAGTACCCATCCGGTCCGTCCAAATTAAAACGTTTCTCATCGGAAAATATAACTTTTTCCCATTGTTCCTTCCAGGATACGTCTTCTTCAGCAAATCTCAACCTCGCTTTTTCGTGTTTCGCCGAGAGTGGCGGTTTTCTCAACATTTTCTTCCGTGATATTACCGGTGACGCTTTTAAAATCCTTTGAACATTACGCACGTGCGTTTGTACCACCGCCTGTTCTGCAATAACTCTCGCCGACGCAGAAGAATTGGATGCACACCGCAATATCATGCGTTCATCCCGGTCACTTACAGCTTTCGGTCGCCCCTGGCCTTTTGATTTGCCGTAATTTTCCGGATCTTTTAGGAAATTTCTAACGGAATGAACGCTTCTTCGTAACCGACGAGCAATTTCCTTCTTACTAACACCATCCTGGTGCCCAGGCTAGAACTTTACCCCTTTCTGTCAAGGATAATTGCTTTTTTCTACCCATATTGCAAACACTTTGTAAAATATAATTTCTCGTGGTGAAATGTGGACACTTTACCAGCACAACCGCTGCATATAAAGAGAAGTATCAAATTAGAACATTTCTGCTTATATTAATGTAATAAATGCACAGGGTCTAAATTTTCGTCGCATTTAAAATTCCCATTTTGATCTGGGAAAATCCCAATTACCCCTCGTAAAGCAATAAATACCCAGAAATATCTATAAATGGACTATTTACATATCAAGTATTAATAACCCTTCATTTACATTTTATATAAAGTCCATAAACTTTGTTTCGTAAATAGAAACGATACCGCGCCTATGTTGTTGTCCGGTAGTGTACATTGTAAAACGATTACATGTATTATATTTGTACAAATTAGTTCAGTTACATGACATTGTAATGTTTATAGATGCGTGTACGTATGTTACAGAGCAGTTGACACGGAGCGACACGGATCGGTATCGGAGGTTGATAGTGATGAAGAAAATGAAGGAGATTACACAGTATACGAATACGCAGGTCTAGCGCCGGTAAATACCTTATTTGTTTGTATATTTTTAGATAATATTTATGTTATTGAGCATCTCTCAAATTTTGCCGTGTTTGTTGCACTAGCGCACTTGAGCACGTTTATCATCAATTTCACTGAGCGCATTTATCATCAGTTTCTTTAGAAGCTTCCTCAAGATCAATGCTGCCAAGTCGAGGCATTTGGTAGACCGTATCTAACACTATTTCAGTTGTGTCTACGATAAATCGACCTCTCGTGTTTTCCTAAGGGATGGGTTGAAAGTTTTGAATCTTTCCCAAAAATATTTTACGCAGACTTGTTCAATTTTGATGCAATTTAAATTTAAAAAAAATTTAAATTAAATCAGATTATTTGTTACCAAAAAGATCGAAGGAAGCAACGACGAAAGAACGACGAAATTCGACGAGAATGGAAAATTTCCAATTTTCAAAAATTAATTTCACCCGCTCGCAAAAAAGAAATGCGTAGCACATTGGCGTATGTGATCTGTATATTCCCAAAGTTTCATAATTTTTTGAATTCCCGAATTCAGGCTCCTTCTTTGTGATTTAGCTCGAATTTATCCGCAGTTTGAGTAAATATTCAGTCAATAAAGTACAACATGTTTCGACAGAGGCCTAGCTTGAGGCATATTTGCGCTTCCAACCGTTGCCCTGTTTCTCAGAACATAGTTTCGTCATTTTAGAGATGCAGATTTATAAAATCGACTAATTACTGCTTCTCTCTTCTTCCGTGTCCTATACTGGGTCAAGAAACGCCTTTCCCCGAAACAGCACGCCAGATTAATACTTTTCTGGGAATTTGGCTTTTCTCTTGTGTTTTTGCTTCGTTATCTCATCAACATTTCTTGTTATAAATAATAGAATTACTAAGAATGAAGAAGAATAGAGGACCAAGTCAGGTGAAATTATTATTTTTACAACCGACCACTTTTTCGTAGACTTTGACAAAGTGTACCTTTCCTACTCTTTAATCCATCCAAATAGTAGCTGGCATCTTGCGATAGGCAAAATAGGCGATAGCCTTCTCGTTCGATAAAAATCTCTGTTCTCCGAGCGAAACCTTGATCCTGGAAAATAGAAGCCTTAGTAGCACAGTTGGTTGGCTGACGGTTAGCCACGATCGATAAAGTGTCAATGGTACTTTTCCAATATTGGGTATCCGGTAATCGGGAAATCACTAAACCTTTGAGTGACATAAGCAAGTCGATGTTAAGGCAATTCAGTCGGTGCAGCGTCGGTTGAAGATCAGTTGCCACGCGTTGTAAACACGATGGGCTGACAACAGTGAACCAATTTTCAGAGAATATTCGTTAAAGGTTCGACCAAAGATCAGGTAAGTATGCCAGAACGTTGCGAGCCAATATTCGGCCGAGGTCGAGCCAAGCAATTCGCGATTGCGCCAACCGTCTGTGCTACTAGGGAAAAAGTCGCTGGAGACCAGATCTGGTAAACAGAGTCTATCAACTCGAACCCCAATTCATGAATTTTTGCCATGGCAACCTCTGAACTGTAAGTGTAAGTGTAAGTTGTTTTGGTGGAACAATTTCTGCCTTCAGCTTCTTATGATGAGCAGCATGTCCCCAAAAGGCAGTCGCCATCATAATATCGCGGAAAAATTAGCTGTTAAAGTCTGTACTAAGTACTGTCCATAATTACCTTTGTTTACAAAGTTCCTCAAACCAATCAAATGACAAACGATAATATTCAGTCTGTGAGAATTGATCAAGTTATTAACAAAAATTGCTCAATTTTCTAAAAACTATTAACAAAATAATTGATAAGTTCAATACAAGTTTAATTAATAAATTTCTCCTCTAAACCTTGTTTCAAACAAGATAGCAAGTTTTACCACAACACAAACGATACAATACCAAACTTCACCTCACTTATTTAACTCTGGCACGAATCCGCACCGTACTTGGAGATGCTTTTAACATGCTATTTATTACAAACGCAGATTTACATTTAGTAAAATTCCAGCTACATTATTTTCACATTATACAACGTCGTATTTTGAATACAAAATAAATATCTCGTTTTATATCCGGCCGTACGATTTTAATATGCCATTTTGCGAGGTCGCTCAATATGTTCCCGCGTATGTTATTTGCTCCGGAAACTTTTACGATTACTACCATTCTACAGCATCGTAAATAAATAAAATATTCTCATAATACGATGGGGCGTAATGGGCTACACAAGTGTAAAATATAAATAGATATAAATTGTATAAAATTTACGGGGGTCGTGCGTGCTCTGTAAGAGATCGAATATATCCATCCATCAAATAATTTCGCGTCAGTTTTACGATTTTGGACGCGCAATTATTACATTGTTGCCTGTACAATGTTAGGAAAAAGTTATGATAATGGATCAAGTTTAGAAACTGTAGCTTATTGATTGTCATGTTGGAATCATTTATCATCTAAGATGATAAGAAGATGGGGACAAGCCAACAATCGCCGAACACCTTCGCTAAACAAGGGAGCACACCCAGTCTGAACTATGGCAACGCACTTATTAGGGCCGTTTTAGGGTAATTTAGTGTTATTGATGTTGGCAAGTGAACAACATAAAGAAATTATATTCTATTAAAATATTACAGTGGATCTCACACAATTTCCACGCGTAGGATATGATGCTGCCGCAAATAACCCAAAACTTCCTTTTGAACTAATTTTGTAGCATTCCGCTGCTTAGAGAAGTCCTCAATTCTTTATAGCAAACAACCCCGTGTTACTCGAATACCGGTAAAGTCCCTAATTCATTGAGGATAATTCCGAAATTCGTAACTAAATCATTCTCCAAAAAAGCTGTAAGGGTTCATTGGAACCAATCCGCTAGTTAGCGCTAAAAATAAATAAAACAACCAGAACCATAAAAAAGTAACAAAAGGCAATGAAATCAAGCATCTGCAAAGCCCAAAACCATTCGTGTCCATCGAATGCATTCGGAAGACAGAGTCGTTTGTGTCAGTCAATGCCCTTGAGCCCTCGATAAATTCTTACATTTGAAGTCGAGATAAACGCTGTGTACGCCATCAATTGCCGCGATGAAATTTTGGTCGGCTGATTTTAAACGTGGTCGCACCAGCTTGATTGGCGATGAATATTCGGGATGGCCAGAATCTGCGACCACTACCGATAACATCGGAGAAGCTGACCAAATTGCGCTAGACAACCGTCGAATTAGGTTTGAGAAATAACAATTTTGTGGTTATGGATCAGCAAAACGGAACGGTTATGGATCAGCAAAGCGGAACAGAAATGGGATATATAACGAGAAGCAACATCTTCTAAAGAAGCTGACAGCATGATCAGCGAAACGTCAAGTAAAAATTTACTATGGATTACGGTCGTGAAAGCCTACACTCAACTAGATAACAATTTTCCTTTTATTAAATTTCCAGATCTAGTTTCAGTTGCATTTTGGAATATTTCCAGAGCGGAAACTACTCTGTTTTTCTCTAATTCTTCGATCAATAACAGCTTTATTGTAGTTCCTGCATAGGTTGGAATTATTTGCATTGATAATGATAATAAAAGCTTGAAATCAGCGTGAAGCTTGCAGATAAATGGGTGCTACCAATCCCTACATATTTTATGATACTGTTCCACTATCACCAAAAAAAAAAAAAAAAAACTAATACCCGTTTTATCGAACTGTATACATTCAGTCGTTCTAGAGAAAACAGCATTCCTACAAGCCTTATTTCAGACCCTCATGTTACATTCGATTAACTTTATTGTTGATTAACTTTTTACGCGGCGGAGTTTAATGAAACTCGATGAGCTCGAACGAACGCAGAAGATAATTTTCCACGAAACGCCGAAAAACAAGTTATTTACCGTCAGGAATTCGAAACGATTGCTTGTAATTCAAAAAAAAAAAAGAAAAAAAGGTAAACCCGAAGCGGTAATTACATGCATTCAAATTTGAACAATCTCTCGTATCAGCAGAGTCAATTTTTTTTTTTGAGAATTCATCGCTTCAATTCCATTTTAACGATTTTCATCGTTATACGGAGAATTTGAACAATTAGGGGATTACCGCGATACCAACAAAAAAATTAATTTTACGTATGAAATTTTCCATACGTCATGATATTTATGAATGTAATACAGATTAATGAAGTTATAAATGAAATGTTGTCAACCTTAGAAATCTAAAAAATCACCGTCTCTATTATCGTTAATGTTTTGTTTCAGATTGGTGAAATGGAAGTAAAAAATCCTCTATTTCAAGATGACCCAACTCCAGCTCAAACGCCCGCAGTCAAATCAACCGAAGACCTTCAAAAGAAGTGAAGAGCATGTGTGTAGTAGCCATAGTACCTTTTTCCCCTATCAAAACGCTACGTCTAATTATTATACATATTATTGTGCTACCTGACGTACATTTTAAAACCCAAAAAAAGCTTTTCCAGAAAGTAGAAACAGCGTAAAAATGCGTATTTCCTAAAAAAAAAAAAAAAATGCGCAAGTATACCATTTCCAGTTTATTATTTCTTACTTCCGATATGTACCAACCTTATAACTTTAAGTTTCGCTATAATCGGACGAGAATGAAGGTTGATCCGTTTTTAATAGTAAAATGATAAATTTAAAATGGCGACCAGATTATATATAATATAAATAAATGTAGATTAAAGTATATTTACCACTCAGAAGGAAGAGATTATTACAACAATATTGATGCGTAAAAATATTATATCAACTATAAATACACCAAAAGATATCATGTTCCGTACCTAAGTCAATTTTTAAAAATGATTGTTTACATTTTTCATATATTCTATAACGAGAAATAAAGAAGAGACCATAGAGACGCGTATTTATTAACCACCGTGAAAATTATAAACTTTCGCCACGTAATTAAATGGGCAAAAATTTAAGTTGTATATGATTGGTAGTAAAATGTCGCTAACTTCAATACACTTTCCTACAAAAAAAAACTGCAGCAAACTTCACTTTGATTAATTTTATTTTTCATCTAATTTCACTTCAATTTGTCCATTTCTTTATGCACCAACTTACGTCTTAAATTTTGGTATTCACGATTAAAATTTAATTCGAATCGAGCCATTTCACCAAGGTGAATATGAACAATTAGGGATGTGTGTAACGTATTGTTTTTTGGCTAATTTGTCTTGAACAAGTATTTTTTTTTTCTTTAAAGATGGGGATCGATGGGATGTTACCAACGTGTAAATTCGTAAAATAAAAGCTAAAGTTGGTAATAGAAGTTAATAGTTATATTAGCTACTTAATTGATAAATTTTAATGGTGAATATCGAAATTTTTTCGACAGCTTTAAAGAAAAGTAAACATCCCTAAAAATTCATTCCTTTTCGTAAAGTAGCGTTTTAATTCCTGTGAATTTATCATTAATATCTCTATTAATACGTATAATATGTATTTTAAAAGGTAAAAATAAAAAAAGTAAAAGAACTTATTTAGAACAAGAAAGACTGGAATAATATTTTTTTATTAATTTACACAATACATACATATTATAAATTAATAAACGATATAATATAGTTTTTCTTCTCTATCTCTATTTATTGTAACAATTGCTAATCAAGAACTATAAGTACATAGAAGTAAATAACAAGGAATAGTATTTAGTACCATCCTTGACTTATTGTTAGTAAAAGTAAAGTATTTAACGTAATATAAGAAACACACTACCCCTAAATCGATATAAACATGGTGGATACAATTTCTGCACAAAGGCCGTGCATTTATTTTGTGTACATAGCAAAACAGGAGAAACACACTGTATATTTAGTTCCTTACGTAAAATATTTTAATTGGTACCTAAAGCAACACGATACTTGTAAAATTTGAAAGCTTTACGTTGCTTTTGTATCTCAATAAGATAGAATTAATTATTACTTAAATTAACTAAATTGTAAATACACCACTACAGAATTTAATTATTTATTAGTACTAATCGCTATTTTGTTAATTAATGATTAATAATAGAAAGGAAAGTTCTGATTGCGGTTGGTTGAGATTTGAGATTATATAGATTTAAAAAGATGAAATGAAAACTTCCTGTAAATTTTATGTATAAATAAAATGTAATAATAACAACAATGGGTATTATTTGCGTTAATTGCGTTCATGTTTCAAGAATTATAATATTCAGTTTGCGGATCGACGGCCGCCATTTAACGTACACTACCCGACAAAAACATAGACCCGGTATCGTTTTTATTTACGAAACAAAATTTATAAACATTAGATAAAATGTAAATGGGGGTTATTAATACTTGTTATGTAAATAGTCCATTTATAGACATTTCTGGGTATTTATTGCTTTATGAGGGGTAATTGGGATTTTCCCGGATCAAAATAGGAATTTTAAATGCGACAAAAATTTCAACCCTGTGCATTTATTACATTAATATAAGCAAAAATGTTGCTAATTTGATACTTCCCTTTATATGCAGCGGTTGTGCTGGTAAAGCGTACACATTTCACCACGAGAAATTATATTTTATAAAGTGTTTGCAATATGGGTAGAAAAAGCAATTATCCTTGATAGAAAGGGGTAAAGTTCTAGCCTGGCACCAGGATGGTGTTAGCAAGAAGGAAATTGCTCGTCGGTTACGAAGAAGCGATCATTGCGTTAGAAATTTCCTAAAAGATCCGGAAAATTACGGCAAACCAAAGGCCAGGGGCGACCGAAAGCTGTAAGCGAGCGGGATAAACGCATGATATTGCGGTGTGCATCCAATTCTTCTGCGTCGGCGAGA